>DF242210.1:22500-61151 GCA_000507305.1 Breviolum minutum Mf 1.05b.01 | reverse complement strand
TATATACTGTTTATCGTTGTAAGTCTACTTATCTGCCTTGCTTATGTATGCCTAGTGTCATCATATCATGGTTGCTTCATTTTCACCGTTGGCTTGTGCCTGGCACGCGAGAGGGATGAGTAGCCGCTACTTCGCAATGAACTCTTGCTTCGGGAGCTGGCCTGGGAAATGTTGGCGCACCGTTTTTTTGTTTTTTTTTGTGGAAGAAAGTTCCAGCATGTTTCCATAGTTAGTTTCCAACAGCTTGAGGCTTTTTAGTTGCTTCCAAAGCTTGAGGCAAAAATTGCTTGTTGAAATTCGTTGAAAGAAACCTTCCTTCAATTCATCCAAATGCTCTCGACATCTTCTTCTCCACACATTCTACGGACGTTTGGTAGTCAATTTCGATTTTTTTTTTTGAAGAAGAAAAACCTCAGGTGCAAACAGTGTAGCTGGACGATGAAGAGCTCCCTCTACTTCTTAGCTGTGTTGTGCTGGATGATGATCTACTGGAGGAGGCCTTTCCAAAGGAAAGGCTGATTGATGGGATTTTGACATCCTATAAAGCCTGGTAATTTACACCCCGGAAGTGATAGCCATAGAACCTGAAAATGATTCTTTGGAATATGATTTCCCTTTTCCAATGGGGTATTCTCAGGTTGCATCTTAAGCTTCTGGGGTGTACGACTTTTAGTTGTATCCAGCCTTTGATGCCACTTCAACATTGTAGTTCCATGACAGCGGATCTGAGCAAGGGCAACAGTCAAATGTGCTGTTCCATGTCTCATGTGTGAGAAATCTGCACTCAGCCTGTGCTAGCTGCTAAATTGACATAAAAACCTTTCACACATACAAAAAGACAAGAAACAACATCCATATATGAATATACCTAGGTACATAGGTACATATTGATATGCATGTGATATTTATACGTATATAATCTATTAATCATATATTTATATGGACATACATATATATGTATTTTTATATATATCACCAAACAAAACCAATCACAAAAGCATGTCTCCAAAAATGACTCCCCTGAAAGTTTCCAAAACTGCTTCTGGGCTTTCCAACTTCTGCACACAAATTTCAACTCTGTGGGTGATGCCACCGGCCGGTCCTCTGGGCAAGAAGGGTATTCCAAACCAACTTCTTGAGACCAACAGCATCCATGTTTACAATCTGTTTATTCTAGCATCATATTGGTAGAAAACTCAACTCTTTGAAAGGAAAACTCAATTCATGTCAATTTTTGGAACCCTTGAATCTTGATTGTTTGAAAGGCAGGTTGGAACAAAACAGGCTTCAGATTTTGAGTCACATCCCGCAAGTTTGACAATGGGCCATATAAAAAGATGTTGTGACCTCCGCTTCTACCCTGTGTGTGGTCCAGTTCAAAAGATGCAAGAAAGCCAATCCCGTCAATCAAACATGCTACAAGGTTTTTGAACATCTTCAAAACATGCTTGAACATCTCCTTTCGAGCGACCAACACTTAGGAACTACTTAGGATATGCCTGATTCATGGCATGATTATTACATTACATAGATGTTCATCGTTCTTCAAATTCAGTCCCACCTACAAACATCTCTGTAAAACACAGTCCAACGGCTGTACTTCTGTTAGCATCTGATGTCTCCAGGCCATATCGTTTTGAACCTTCAACGGATGGAAGGACAGCGCCATTGAGATTCATTGAGTGTGCAAGAATCATATTGTATGATGACAGCAACATATCTATACTGAAAAAATAGCAGGAATCAAACACTTTTCATCACATCTGAATTTATATGCTTTTACTCACATCTACTGCAATTCACTGCAGCGTCTATTTGCTTTATCTGGGACATGTATATATATATATATAAACAATTATGAACATACATAATTATCTATATACTGCGTACGCTTTGCCTACGCCGCTGCTTACGCGATTCGCGATGCACACGCCTGCATTCTCCAGCTATACAGGACACATGTCCCAACATTCCCAACGCAAGCCAGCCAGTATCCTACGCAAGCACTTCAGAAGAATTCAGAAGACATACTTTATACATCTTTATACAAACTGTAGCTTGTTATGCTTGTTACTAATTTTAAGAAGGACGTCCTGGATTTATTGATACTCAAATCTCAAAACCATTTCCTAATTTTACTTAAAACAACTCAGCTTCTGACGTCCGTCATTGGGAGAGTCCAGGTGAAACAGAGCTACGTACTTTGAGCCGAAAAGTCTTCTCTTGACTGAACTGCAACTGCCAAGCAAAGCTGGGGAGGCAGCATGGGCTGAATCTGAGATTGTGCAAATTTAGATACAGTTGCGTTCCAAATTGAGAATCTGAGAATGAGGTGACAGCATTTCAATGTTTTTACCGGTGGAGCTTGCTTAGTATGCTTAGGACATGTGTCATATACATGAAACAAATAAACCTTTTCAGGACTTTTTTACGGCTGCTACGCCAAATGCTTTCACAGCACTCCATTGCAGCAGTAGCTGCGATGTTTGGCAACAACGCCACAACCAAGACGACCCATCATCAGGATGCTCGTACAAGACATGGCAGCTGTAGCGCTTCTCGAATTCCACAAGGAAAGATCTATAGATAAGTCTATGTACACATCCAAAATCTCACAAAACCTTCGCCTCATTCTTTAGCTTGTCGATTAACTCGTCGATACTATTGACCTAAATGTTGACACTTGAAGGCAAATTCACCATATTCAACTTCAAATAAATTCCTTGAAGGCAATTCACAACTTAGAGGCTGTAAAAATGATCAACTTGCTTCTCCATTGTTCCTTCAACGACATGGTGGCACCCTGTGACCCACATGGAGGTGGGACTGGACGATTCGGGATTCGACCTTGACGCCACCAGCACGTGCAGGAGGTTCTTCAACTTTCAGGACCTGTAGAAATTGAAGGTGTCATTTTGCGTCATACCAAGGCCAAGTGGTCCGTGTTTTGGAAACAACTACAACAACAACCACAACCACAACCACAACCACAACCACAACCACAACGACAACGACAACGACGACGACGACGACGACGACGACAACGACAACAACAGCACCTCACCAGCACCTCACCATCATCATCATCATCATCATCATCATCATCATCATCATCATCATCATCATCAATGTGAATCCCCAAATGCAGGTTGTTTCACGGCCTGCAATCTGGGCGCGAGGTCCATATCAAAGGATTTCACATCCACCACCTCGCAACTCGGATGTTTTGCTTCGGGTGGGGTGCAGTGGTGGTATGTTTTGCATTGGATCTTAAAAATTGCTATATGGGTGTTTCCAAAAATAAAGGTACCCCAAAATGGATGGTGAAAATAATGGAAAACCCTATTAAAATGGATGATTTGGGGGTACCATTATTTTTGGAAACACCCATATCAATATATAGATCCGTCCAACCTGGCAAACTGTCTGTTATTATTCACCACAAAAAGACCCTTTCCAACCATCCTACCTTTATCTTAGCTAATATGTCAAATTATATCAACATATCACGTGCGCTTCACTTCCATCGCCCAATTTTTCCTTGAGATACACACAAATTCCGGGGAGAAACAACGAAACATAAAGAAAACAACAAACTACGATTGTACCAGCGTTCGTGAGACCGTGCTTCACTTTGAAAGCAAGATCTTCCTTGGGAAGATACAGCTCCCTTTGGTAAACTGCTTTTTTTGTTCCTCACTTTGGCATCATCTTGTACGCAAGGTCCCGACCTCACAGGCGAAGGTATGTCTTACGTATTAAAAGAGGAACCCCTTTCTCTTCGCTAAATGAAAGCAGACCTGGCAAAGGTAAAGAAAAAAAGCAACTGCCTTTTTTTTTGTAGTGGGGGTTTTCTGGTCTTTTCGCTGAAGATCTACAAAACCTATCAAATGCAAACTCTGAAGCACATCTTTGTGGAGTGTTCCATCCTGAGGATGGGACAAAACCTGGTGTTCGCGAGGGCAAGGAGGTTTGATGTTTCCAGCCCCCCGGATTGGGATAAATAGGCCTCAAATTCAATCAGAACAATCCAACAGTTGGATGACTTACAGGCTGCCCACCAATTTTGGACGATGACTACCCAACTGCCAAAGTGGCAAATACCACCACCAACCAATGAGTGGTTTCGTTGTACTGATGGCCAATAGAAAAAACCGAGCTACGCTTTGGGCGCCGCTCTCTGCCGCAGGGCGGGGAGGGCGTTGGCCTCAAAACTGGAAGTTTGGAGTTTGATGCTTCAAAAAACACCTGCAAACCAGGAATCATCCAGTTAAAATGAATTGACACAGGGGTCTGACCATGATTTCTTCTAGATTTACCATGATCCATATCTAAACCGGAGTGTTCTAGGACGATAGAAGATAGAACATGTGGATCTTGTTTGTGTCCCATCTCATTGAAAATGCGACGTACGTAGAAGCATGCATATTCGGCATATTCTGGGAAATCTCTTGCTCCCTTTCTCCGGGACTCATCACTTCCCCAATTTCCCCCCAGCACCAAGCGACTGATTCACGAAGGTCCATGGTGGGCATCTCTTTGCTCCGCGAAAGGCTTCCAGAAGTTTGACTGAAGGCCGCCTGTCCAGGCCAACGAGGGCCAGCTGCTTCAAGCACAGTTGTGCTTGTCGTTTTCAAAGTATGACATGATGATTTACCAAATTTCTGGATGGAATAGCAAGCCAAATGAAATCCAAACTGCTAAAAAACCGCACCACTTCTTTTATGCAGCTTTGGTACGGGAGAATCAACTTGACCGGGACCAGTTGTCAACCTGCGCCCCGCTTGTGCAACAACTTGGAGCCATCAATCTTTGTCAAAATCCGAAGCATCCAATCTACCGAGATCTACTGTAGCTCCTGTTGATGGTTCAGACATCCTGCACAAGTTGATATAGCAAAGATCCCAGTTTTTATAGGGGTTTCATGTATATAATATACATTTACATATCTCAACTGGTGCAGGATTTCTGAACCATCAACCGGCATTAGGTATTCCATCTTGCACCTCCAAGTTGAGACGGATGAAGGATTTGTCCATTTTTCCTCAGTCAAAAGTTCTACAGAACGTGTATTCTAAGTGCAAGAAGAAGACATCAGGGGTGATGTTCAGCCCCCAGCAAAAATTCAAAAAACATGGTTCATGGCACCATGCCATGAATCATCAATTAGATCTCGGTGACTTTTCGAGGCAAAAAAAAATGTCGCAAAAAAGGAACATCACATCATCAAACAATGATCAAAAAATACCCCCCCGAGGTCTGGTCCATAAAGCGTTTGAAGTCCATGGTCTCACCAAACTTCTTGGATGATGCTGGGTCATGATACCTGGATTTGTCTGTTGAGAGCACAATGAGTCAGCATGGATTTGTCATGAAGCATTCCAAAACATGAAGCATTCCAAACAGCAAGTCTCTAAAGTTGGTGAAACTTCAAGGTACTGGTAGTGATGCATGATTAAAGATAGAGCATTCATGACAATGATGATGTGGCAGAAGAAAATGATTGATGGATTTGGCTGCTGTCGCTACGGCTGATAAATGGTAGTGACATGGACAGTAGCTGTGCTATGCAGTATCAACTCTACGGTTGTGTTTGTTTTTTTTCATTCATTGGCCTGTAAGCCTCCCATACTTCCAATTCATGCCAGGGTGACCCGCCCCCCGTGCCACGACGCCAGCATCGGGCCGGGGCATATTGGCCAAATGCGATTTCGTCCTTCCCCGAACACACGGACCATACTTGATAGGATTGAAGACATCACCCCATACTGTAGGACTGATTATGGTACTACTTACAAACCTTCGGTGTGAGCATGTTTCAGAGTCTCTGCGCAAGGATTCTGTGTTCAAAGATCATCGGCAAGCACGCGGTCAACAGAGGTGCATCCGCATAAGTAGATGTTCATTACGTCAATACTTTTTCCAAGGATCTATAGCAAATCTATAGCATCCTATCCCTCAACTCAACAAAGGAACTGTCCTGTGTTGGCTGTAGCACGGATGTCTCTGTGCGAGACACCCATTTCTGCATCGTGTTGTTGTGTGGGAAACGAAAAACGGTGGTATCGGCCCCTCCAGCGGCGAATTTCACCGCACGGTGCTAGAGCCCAAATTGTGCTGCAAAAGTAGATAAACATGGATAAGCAATGGATCAAATGTGTTTCCTTTTACTGGCATCATGTAAAATCAGAATGCTTGGGTCCACAGGTACTTTTATCAGAACTGGAATCCAGAGTAGCTTGCAGTAGAATGTCAGACTTCTAACAGGGCATCTTTTTCCAAACTGGCCGATCAACCAAAGCCTTTTACCAAAAAACTCGCAAGAAAAAAAACTCGACAGTTTCGGACCTCCATCGGCTTCTTTTTGGCTTTCATGAGGTTTGGGAGAGTGGCATAACCTCAATGTCTTTTTTCGATAACTCCAAGGTTGGTGGCCACTGCGAAACAATCTGGAGGCTTCCCGGCGAGGCTCATTTAAGCGGAGGTCAGCAGTGACCTTTGTGGATGAAAATCGAAGAAAAGCTCTGTGAATTTGGAATTCCTCTCACCAAAACTTTAGATATTTGAAAAAACACTTAAGAATGCATTAAACAAATTAAACCCAAATCTATCCAAATCTTCTCCTCCAAATTTGTGGATTTTTATAGGATTTTGTGATTGCTTCTTTGTTGCATGACCAAATATCACTCTATTTGTGACTGTATAGCCAGTCATTGCACCATCGTTCTCGCTCGCCCCCAAACCCAAGCACCATCTCCATTTGATATGGATTTAAAGCAACACAAAACATCAAAAGAACATGGGTTTCAACATCCAACACCACTTTTTCCATAGAACATTTCCACCATATTCATTCAAAAAAAATCAACATCCCAACAACCAAAACTTCATCAACCCGATTTTGACCACCACCTTTCTTTGTAAAACCCGCTCCTGGAGGCAACAAAAAAACGGTTCAAGGAAAATTCACCGCGAAGCCCTTCACGGGACTGGAAGGACTCGGCATCCCAACAACTGCTGGTAATGGAACCTTGACCTCCTGGATGCCAGAATCCACCTGTTTTGATCGAATGGGATGGGATTTTTTTGTTTCACAGCTCAGCTCAAAATGCACCTGAAAAGAGTAGTAGGGCCCTACCAAAAGGGAAAGGATAGTGTTCCAAGGCATTAGTTTTGAATGATGGATGAACACAATGCTTGATTCGATTTCATGAAATGATATGCTGTTAAATCAATTTGTTCTCCTTAAATGATGAGACTGATGCGACATATTTTCTGTATTTTCTGACCTTATGGTGTGGTGAATATTGACAGAAATGGGATTTTTTTGCTGGGAGACTGTCTGAAATTTCAAGCGCCATGGCGCCCCTCGTCACCAGTCTCCCACCTCTCTCTCCACCATCAAAGCTGTTTTGGCATCATCTACCTGCAGAAACGGCGCGTTCGGAACGTCCTGCGTTCCGAATCCATCCTTTGTCCATGAACTTCCTTGGCTAAAATGGTGGTAAAGCATGGTAAAGGGACGTAAAAAACGCTGCAAAACCGTCCCGTAGGAAGCTGAGGTGACTGCAAAAGCAGTTTGTTTAGAACAAACAGTCATTGATTAATATTGATTGGTATTTTCATCAAAAATACAAATCATGGACAAAATCCTTGAATCTTGGCTGGGTTTTGGATCGATCAACTACCATCCGGGGCCCATCCGGCATCTATCATCCATCCCACCTCAACCTTGGAGGCACAGCCTGCCTGTGGCCATTTCAAAAGGCCTTACCGAAAACGTCACTCCAACGATCACAAAAAAAATTGAAACGGAAGGGTGGCCTCCCACACAGGTCTCATCAAAAAGGTGTTGGCAACTCACACTTAAGTTGAAAACTACTATCTTTTTAAAATCCATCTTTTCCAAGTGAAAGAGATGTGGTAAAAATCTAAGTCCAATCAAAAGAATACACCCTGTTACATGGTTCACTGGTTCTTTGACTGCCAACTCATCCAATTGTCGTCGTGTATTTGTGTTGCTGCCTTTTGTGGCTGTTGGGTGCGGGCAAAGTTTGGGCTTTACAGCGGGAATAAAAATGCCATCAATAACCATCCAGCGTACGACCTGTACGGAAGTTTTTAGAAATGATGCCCCCAAAGTTGCATATTAAAGATGCCCCCAGAAGTATATATACATATTATGGATGCATATTAACAGCTCTTTCTATTTTCAATGGCGAACACTTATCTGTACCTTGATGTTTGGAGCTTGCCACGCGTCCAGCTTGATCTCCGGAAACTGACATCATTTGGGATCCCACCAGCAAGAAGGGCTCCAGTCTGATTGCTGTCATCATCAATGGCCTGGCTCATCACACCATTGGCAGCAACTGAAGAACAGCGGGGATCTCAGGATCTACATGTTGTACATCCTGCATCCAATATAACAGCGTCATAGCATCATTTCGAAGTAAAATATATTGGACATTATACATGTATGTTTGTATATGTACATGTATATACACATTGAACATATTGTCACAATATACAAATGTATCATGATATGATATATGTGGTGTGGTACAATGATGTGTTATGCCTCATTATAGAATTGATGTTTTCCTCTGAAACCCGTGAACCGGAAAACACTTGGCAAGCATGTCTCATGAACGACCTGGCATCTGTAATCAACCTCCAACTTCTTGCGGCCTGCTTGCCAAGCAGGACCACGCTAGGTGTTTCCTGAAGAGAATCTGCAGTCAGAATCCCACAAGAGCCAACCACCGACTTTAACCTACTGCAACATGCTTGGCGAATCTTTGGCATATCATGGCAGCCATGGCATCTGTTGCAATTCTCCTTCTCCACGATTTTGGCCAAAAGCTTGGCTACAGCCAAGGGCTGCAGTTCCTGATCTGTTCTCATGTCCCTGGCGACAAGAGCGACAGAGCCCAAGCTGGCAAATGAGAAAATCAAGGACTCCCGACCTAAAGAAAAGATAAGAAAAGCAAGTTCTACTCCCTGACATTTCCACAAGTTTGGAGCATGTAAAGGTATGGTCTCCATTAGAGTGCTATGATTCCGATTCATTCCCTCATTCCCTTAACAAGCAGGTGGATATGACCTTTCAGCCGGTTTTTTAGGCCCTCTTTCAGGTCTCATTCGAAATAATCAACTTGTGCCAGGTGCCACGTTTTGAGATGAATGGCGCGATCTGCACCCATCGCCAAGGCTTGGCGCAAGGTCTCTGATGCCTCGGTCGCGGGGGGACCATGGGAACCGTTGGGAACGATATCGAAACGGTTAGGTGAGGATCCCCACCTTGTCGGGGCCCGCAGAAACAGCCACCAACTCAGAAATATGTCCTTTCCTCAGCTTTGCTACAAAAAAAAAACGGAATGTCCTGAAAAGGATAAAGAAAAGTTGGTATGTATATAATCACAAAAAAGCTGCGATGGATGTGGATAATACGTACAAACCATGCAATCTATACATTACTGATATTGCTTTTTGTGTGGTTGTGGCAATTGCCCCTCAACATGGCCTTACTCTATCCCATTTGTTATTAGAACATTTTGTGATGCCATGGGAAATAGACATAGACCAAATGACGCGAGGAATTTCGCAGCTCCAAACTGAGAACTTAAGACGCTGACTCTTTCAATCGCAAGCCCTCTTCAACGGCTATCTGCAGGCGACATGACGAACATGTAGACCCAATGAATTGCATTGCCAGTTTCCTAGATTCCCTGCTGTTTGGGCGACATGACCCCTTGACATTTACAGTACAAGAACAAGCTAGCTAAGCTAGTGTTCAAATCAAAGCACTGGTCACGGCATCCGCACCTCGCAGAAAGGATTCATCGACATTTTGACATTGTTGAGGTCAACACCACTTTTATCTGGCTTCACTCGTACCTGGCAGGTGATTTCCGTCTTTTTTCTTTGTTGACGGATTCAAAGCCAGGTGTACATAAAAGTCACGGTTGCTCAACGAAGAGAACGTGTTACACTTCTCAAAGAAGCAACATTGCCTATGGAGTTTTGGACTCAAAATTTACTTGGATAAGAATGATAAGAGGAAAATCAAACTCGTAAACTCTCTCACCTCCACCAAACATGTTAAAACCATGTCAAAAGTACTCCAGAAAGGCAACCGAAACAAGCCTTACCCACCAAACTGTCCAAGGATGAACCAGCATGCAAGAGATACCTTGACAGCGTAGTCCACCACCCTCTTCACCGCTACCAATGCCCGCATCTGAGAGTCAAAGGATGTCAAGTGCAAAGCTTCACATAAAAACTTAGACATAAAATTCAAGTCCTGGCCACATTATGTCCACTATATAAATTCTATTCAATATATATACTTCAATACATTTGTTAGTTCATTTGTTTATTCTTATGAGATAGGGTTTTTATGTTTTGTCTGAGTGCAGGATGCAGAAGTCTTTGCATCGATGAGGGCCTCGGTTTGAACTGAGTTCGACACGCCGAGCTATGCTGGAAGCGGCCACAAGGAGGATAAGTTTGAACCCAAAAGCTTAGCGGACAAAAAGTTATCCCCAAACTCTTCAAGACGAGAAAAAACATGAGAAAGCATAGAAATTCTGTCTCCGTCCATCGGCAATCCAGACCATGTTGGAGATTCAGCAAGTGTTTGCATGATCTTGCCATGCTTCCTGCCCAAGCCAACGAAGCTAATGACTTGGCACGTTCGATTTATTTTGTTTCAGTAGATGTCCGCGCTTGCGACGTCGGCTGATCGCGTTGGCCGCGGGAAAATTCAAGGAGGAGCACCTACTTGATGCCGGGTTGCGCAGGGTCTGT
Organism: Breviolum minutum Mf 1.05b.01; assembly: GCA_000507305.1. NCBI lineage: Eukaryota > Dinophyceae > Suessiales > Symbiodiniaceae > Breviolum > Breviolum minutum. The sequence continues at coordinate 50,339 of DF242210.1, read as the reverse complement.
GCATCCTGAATAAAAAAGGATATCAAGTGAAAAGAGAAAACAAATGGAAGAGAGCCCAGCAAGAATAATAACCGGGTATTATCATATAGCACTATGATAAATATATATATATATGGGTATAATATGGATTAATATGGTACGGTATAATTATGCTTTTTGATCTAATATAATTATATTCAGATCAAATTTGCCGTGTGGCCTGCTCGGCCCGGATACCACATGCCAATATTTTGTTCATCTCATGGAATATGATTTGCTGAAAGAATTGATGGAATGAACATGAATCAAACAATGATGATTCCGGCACTATATCTTGCTATATCTGTTCATATCGGACATACAAAGTTTTCACGTAGGACGTGCAGAGTTTTATCAATGAACACTTCAACCCTCATGCTGTAACTCAGCTAAATTAGACCAATCATGATCCAAATTCTTCAATCGGATCAATTGGTCAACTTTGATACCTATCTACACTCGGCAATCATTCGGTCACGTTGTCATTCTCAATTCGCACGGGGCGCCAAACACGTCGAGGTCGGCCACTGCTGGATGAACCCTTTCTCTTCCCTTTGCCCTTTCCTCCTCCTGTGCCCGAGTTGCCAACAGGGTACAACTGTCAGCCGCTGGACCCTTCGAAAACCCCCCCAGGTATTTTTGATACAAGTTGTGTTTTAATCTCAATCTTGCAAGTGTCTCGCAGTAACTATAGCTTTAATGGTATCATATACGATGTATGCCTATATATTTAGAGAGAGAGACAGTTGAAGTGTTCTTTTTTTTGCGTGTCGAATTTACCCCCAAAAAACACCGGTCCTTTCGTGTTGCATCTGGATCTGTCAGCACGTTCGGGAGCACGTTCTGGACTGGAGGAACTTGCCGCTGCGCCATTTGGACTTTGAGGGATGGGGCTTGACATATCTGAGCAAATGCTTCCCGCTGATTCATCTTCTGCTTCCATTTCTTCATCACTGTCATCAAACAATTCCTGCCAAACTTGATCATCTTCACCACCCCCTCCACCGGTCCGAAAGATATTTGGAAGTTGCAGAGCCAACATGCGACGTTGCAAGAAGAAGCCACGGCGCAAGCCGACGGCCTCTTCACGGTTCAAATCTTCTTCTTGCAATGGCAAAGTGCGCAAAGCTCCTGTGTTTTTGTCACGTTCCAAAGCACCATACCCTGCTGAACTGGCGGCACGAACGCAACCACCAAACAAGGGCACGAAACGAGGTGACACCAAAGTGTTGGATGAATGATCCAATGGAGGATTCAGTACATAAACATCATCAGTGGATTCACAGCAGCTGCTGAGTTTTTGAAATTCGGGCTGCTGCAACAAACTTCGCATCTCGTACTCCACACGGGGACGGATCCCAGGAAAATCAGCGGCACCACCCACCAGCACCACTTGACGAAGCAGGTCGCGGATGTCTTCTTGTGTGTACTTGCCTTAGGCTTATGGTTGAACAAAAACCAATGATTCTTGACTTGTGCAAAGGTATACTGTGGCGCTATGAGTAGCAGACTCGCCAAGAATAGTGCGAAACTACCCAGATTAGCATGTGTTGAGGTTTGACTGTCAGGAATTTCTGGTTACTGTACTTCGTGTGCTATAGGTGGGGCAAAGGCTAGGCAGCTATGGTATGTAGGTGGTTTTTGCGGCATATTGGGCTTCGAACCGCTGTGTAATTTTGCAACCTGCTTTTCCCAATTACCCTCCCTAAAACTAACATAGCACCTGAAAATGGATGGTTGTAATACTAGTTTCCTTTTGAGATGGCCCGCTATGTTAGTTTTAGGGAGGGTACATCGTACTTTGCTAAAGCATTCTAGGGCCTTTCCGGGCTATCCACTGAAACCCCTTGCATCATTAAGCTCTATTTCCACCACAAAATGCACCGCAAGTGGCCTGTAGCATTGACCATGTTTGCACATTGCACAATGATTTGCGGCACGCTTGGCCCTCCACGGTTGGCTTCAAACAGGACCTCTGGCACAAGCACGCGTTCCTGTCGGGGACGCGTTCCCTCAACAAAAACCCGGGACCCAAACCCAGTCTTTCACAGCTTGCTCGGTCCTCAGCCAACTCGAAGGTACCTGGACCATCTTGCACTCCTGCATAGCTGGGCAACTCCACAGGAATGGGCCGAATGCCAAAATCATCTCCAGCTGCCAGTCGTGCTCTCATACTCTGCCGTCCCGCAGCAGGTGGAGAGACATAACAATAGGCCTGGTATGGCGTCAAGGTCGATTGACAGAATCTTCCACTCTGCAAAACAAGTGAATTGCCAATGATTCCCAAAGATCTCTGGAAAAAGTCATGAAAGCCCTCATGTCCGTCATGTCCTTGTAGTCCGATGCCATGGCTCACTTTCTACAGCTCTGCAAAATATGCATTAGGGGGTGGTCCCTTGACTCTTTTCTTGGGGGACGTACTTGTACATCTATGGACTGTTGATGGACGAAATCCTGCATCACTTGATATGGATATTGACAATATCTATCCCATGATCTACAGAGTTTGTATATCTCATGTATATCTCAGCTGGTGCAGAATTTCTCCACCAACAGGTGGCATCCAGAAGAACAGCTCTGGTTTCACTTAAATTGGATTGTTTACATACTTTCCTGATCTTGAAACATCTTGAGTTTCCTGCCGTCTATTCACATCAATCACCTCTCACCAAACACACACACACACACACTCATCAACACATTAATAAACATACGTACTAATAAACACCCCCAATAAAAAGATCGGATGTTTATGGATGCTTGGTATTTATACAATGCTATACCAATATCTTGCAAGTCAAAAAACTAGTTGGTGGTTGAATCAACCAACCCATTTGAAAAAATACGGGACCGTCAAATTGGATCATGAATCCCCTTTTGGTTCGGGGTGAATCCCCACCGGGGTTATGGCACCTCTTTCAGGTCTCGACACCAGGTCATTAATGTACCATCCAAGGATGGTGCCTTTCGATGCATCAATGAGACCATGACCTTTGGACCGGAAATCAGATCGAATTGAAGGTTGGATGCGCAGTTGTGAAGTTGAGATGTTTGTCCTGATGTTTTTCTTTTGTTCTCAAGTTCTTGATTTTTGATGATTTTTTGATATTCAAGGTGTGATCCTTCCACCTTGTGCTTGTTTATAATTCTGCGAGAATCAAGTTAATCCATGTTTCAAATTCAGGGCATTTTTTTTCAAGGAGCATCAGGTGATCCGGCCTGTGTCAAATCAGCACTTCCTACATTGCAACACGTTGAACACGAAGGGATCACCTCACCTTCACAGGGGGCATTCCGTTTTGGCCATGCCGTTTTGGTAGGAAATTGCGGGAGGTTTGCAAAAGACACAAAAAAACATCGTCGAGGTGGTGGATTCCTCCATCATTATTTTGGGGGCGTTAAGCTCCTTTGATGCATGACTTTTGGTCAGTTTTTAACAATAAGCGACATCAAATATCATCTCATCATCAAAAGACATGAATCAACACATTGGGCGGATTCATACGACCAATGTTCCGAAAACAACTCCCCAAAGCTAAACAGGAGGTTTCCATAACAACGCAACCATCCACTAAGCCGAGTCTCCCTTAAAAAGGTAGCAACATTGGGATCCCATAACCTACACATCCCACCTCTCACCACTGGCAGCGCAATGGTTTGAGACTGTCCAATATTTACCACGATGCCATGATCAACGCCATGAGCCCATAAAGCCATCTGAGCTTGCGAAACCACCTGTATGGAAATTCAGTTGCTTCAGGTTAAAAAGCTGCACCAACAAACATATTGGTGATTCAAGAAAACCAACTTGTTTTTCCCAGTGTTTTTGTTTTACAAAAACTAAAAACACCAAACTTTTTGTTGTTGTCTGTTTTCTAGCTGATGGTTGAGCCACCCATCTGAAAAAAAATGCTCGTCAAATTGGATCATCTCCTCAAGGATCGGGGTAAAAATAACAAATTTTTGAGTTGCCACCACCTAGTTTTTCAATTGGAAGTTTCCTTTCGAAACACGGATCGGCCTGTACAGCTCCGGGACGATTGTTTCCCAGTTGGCAGCGAATGTTACGGTCCCAGGTTGGCCCTGTCTCTTGATTGCGCTGTGCTGTAACGATGAAAGGTTCACCAATCAAAATTGGCAAATCATGGGCTCGTCGCATGGGTGTCAAAACAGCAGAGGTCAATTGCAATGACACACCACGTTGCTTCACTGGCTCCACTGTCCACAAGTCTTCCTGATAACATACAACATCAAGCACAAGTCAGTCCTATGGAATTAAGGTGGTGAGTTGCCAAAGTGTTCAATCAAATAGACAACCTGATCAGAGTAAGCAACTGGCACAAAGTCCCTAGAACAACATTGACTATCTATGATAACTTCAACTTTTCGGACTTTCCCTACACTTTTTGAACGTGCACAGGGACACTAAAGTTACCGAAGAGAACATGTTGTTTCAAGTGCAAGCTGCTATCTTAGGGCTTCAAGTTTTGTCAGATGTTCAATCTTTATGGCTCTCGGCTTTTCCGATCTGCCGTACTTTTCAGTTTTCTATGTCAGCATGTCCTTGAGTTCCAATTTTCGACTTTTTGGGAGTTGAACTTACAATGGCATGCTTTGATTTCCTTACCACATTTTTTGCCAGCTTTCGCCAATACAAAGAAACCAACTTCGCAGTGACAACTTCATAGTAACCCCACGTCCAATGCAACCCGTACTGTATATGAATATAAATACATATGTTATGAATATATGTGATTCTTCGGTAGATATCATGATGATCATCGGCATCAGCAGCACCACCATCACCACTTGTCACAACTCATCACAGCTCCTCCCCAACATCTCCCGAATTAGAGTGTCCTGCTGAGCCAGTACCTTCACCAACACCAAAGTCCCATCGCGACCCTCCGATGCCTCTCCACGATAAACGGCATATTGCCCCACCTTGCAGCAGTGTCAACATTCTTAACTAGGGTGAACCATCAGTCTTGTGCAAAAGTGAAAAAGAAAACAACAAAACAACAACTTACATCAGGTTCCAATGCCATTCATATAAAGTTTAAACATCCATGTAAGCTGCGCCAATTGGAGGCGACCTTTCTTCCCTCCCAATTGACTACTTCTAGTGGGGTCATTGCTCGAAGCTTGGAGAACCTCGGGACTGGGATTGTCAATTGCACCGTAAACATATCAAATATATACTTAATAAGAAAAGATGCATGAACAAACATGTCGCATGCCAATATCAAAAAACAATAAAATCAATATGATCCATCAAACAAACCAATCACATATTTTACCACTTTGTTTTTTTCCCTCCCATTTTTGGTAAAACGACACCTTCAAGTCGCTCTTGGGACCTAAGGCCGCCGTATGCAAGCGATGCTTGGGATCAGTGGCAGCTTCTAGGAAGGTACGATCCAAGCGATGGTGGATGTAGCTTAGTTGTTCGTTGCGATCGCAGTCTGGTGGATGAGTTGGAGAGGAACAGAGTTGTACAAGTTGTGGTGCTTCACCATCCAACTCCCAACCTTAGTTGAACTAAAAACTTCTTGATACATCAAACATCATCAAACAAAATGAAATAGAAAATCTTCGCATCGTTGCATTTTCCATCCAAAATGACCACCCCCCAAAAAAAGTGTTCTAATATTCCTAATATTATGCTTTCATGTTGTAGATCTTATACACCAAGTGACGACCTCGCACTCCATGAACCACGGTATACTTGGTATAGCCTCGTCCCATATCTACCACAATGGTCGGTGTCGATTCCATTCGAACTTGCATGCGAGCCCGCCAGTCGATGCCCACTGGGGTGGTGGTACCTTCAGCAAAGGCCAATAAGGCGCCAGAAGGTGGCCAACAGGTGCGTAGAAAGAGTTGAAACCAAAGCTCCGCATCAGTGGTCTCCTGAAACAACGGCTTAAATTAATTAGCAAGCATTGAACATAGCATACAAGTACATAGCATACAAGTACATACCATACCATAGCATTACATTACATTACACTACGCTACATACGTAGCCAATGACAAACGTACTTACATATCTACTCATGTGCATATATATATATATTATATATATATATATACATATATGCACTGGACATGATCATATATATGTGTGTACGTAAAAAAGTGCTACTAGTACTGCCGGTCGTAGAAAAACAATAAGTAGTAATAATAGTATTGCTAATAAAAAGTAGTAATCGTCATATCACCACCCATCAACACTATGAAAGAGACACCAGAGCATCATATCCCATGTGTGCATGTATATATATAATGTATATATGTAATATATTTATATGAATATGTATAGATATACATAATAATGAATATAAAATAATTATATATACATATTTGTAGGCATGAAATCAAACACACCTATGAAATGAGCTTTGTTTATGAGCCCAACTTGGTGTCTCCTGGCCAAACATCTTACAGGTGGGTGCCAATCTTGCAGTGTCTTCCACGCCCAAGCTCCAAACAATCCCTGCACATACCTCGATCCAACAACACATGGAAGAACAGGTTTTTTGATGTTTTTGGGTATGTTCTTGCACTTTTTTGGGGTAAGTTTGCCAAGAATGCTTGAACTTTCCAATGCTTAGAAGTAAAAAGAAAGTACCTTTGTTTCAACAAAGATACTTCGTGGGGCATGTGGAGCATATGAGCCATGGAGCACATTTCGGAGTTCGGCCCTTCCATGCTGAGCGATTTCAACCCAAGTCAATTGCCAGTGGCAAAATTTGAAGTTCGAACTTTACATTTGCATCTTGCAACCTCAAATCTTTAAATGATTTTAAATGTCTTAATTACTATGTTTCAAGTCTTCCTTTTTACCAATCTCTTCACGATTTTCTCGAGTCGCTTGTCATGTTTTTTTCAAACCATCACGACTTGGGCCCAGACCTACGGTGATGTAGCATCCAGGCCACATGGACCAGGGATATCTTCCTATGTAAAATTTCGATAGGTCACTTCCTGTCCCCCGCAAAGAGCTGACTTGTCGTTTTGACGTCCACGCGCACAGCGAGTTGTTGCTGCATTGGACCATTCGTCCAGACACAGGCATGGCCATTCGTTGGCATTTGGCCAGGCATGCTCTTTTAGGTGAGACATGCAAGGTATGACTCATACCGCATCTGAGTGTTTCCATGTGTTTCCACTGGGCATCAGCCCTTGGACGAGTCTATATTTTTCTTGCAGCAACATACCATAACTATCTGCACTTCTAGGAAACACCCATCTCCCATGTGCAAGGGAATCACTCAATTTGGCACTCAGACTCATACCCCATTGTCCTGCCACGCAAAGCAGAATGTTCTTAGGCCCAAGCGTTTTAGGTGTAGCCACATCGCTGTCTGGTCGTTTTGATTGTTCCATGATACGATTATTTAAAGCAAGCCCGCACCAGCTGGGATGTATCATCTTGCTAGGGTTGTGTTGTGCTATGCTCTGCTATCATCTATAACATGACATGTCATGATACCATTATGATGACATGTCATGATACCATTATGATGGCATGTCATGATACCACTGTGAAGTGATGAGGTATGATGTGATATCATCATGAATTGAATCCTTTCAATCCTCACCCCATATCGAAGCAGCTCGCCCCGGATGTGCCTGTGCTTTCGGTGGCTTGCTATCTTTTGTTTGGCACCCTGCAGCCATTTCAGGGCCAAGGCACCAGAAAAAAAAACATCCTAACCATCTCTGCATATTCCATATCTAATGGTAAATGCCCCACATTTTGTTGCAGTATGCCTGGTCAAGCCAGGCCATATTTTTCCATGGCCCTCAGGTTGTTGGCGACCCTTCTCTTGTGTTGTGTCTTTGTTTCATTCATTCATTCATTCATTCATTCATTCATTCATTCATTCATTCATTCATTCATTCATTCATTCATTCATTCATTCATTCATTCATTCATTCATTCATTCATTCATTCATTCATTCATTCATTCATTCATTCATTCATTCATTCATTCATTCATTCATTCATTCATTCATTCATTCATTCATTCATTCATTCATTACGTATAACTTCGTATAGCATACATTATACGAGTTATCGAGTCGTGGAGGCAAGGCACGACAGGGGATAGNCCCTATCCCCCTGTGTTGCCTTGCCTCCCACGACTTCTTGTTTCATTCATTCATTCATTCATTCATTCATTCATTCATTCATTCATTCATTCATTCATTTGGCTCATCTTTTCCACACTACGCATGTAGACCCACTACAACTGAATTATGGGCAATAAGCCGAACGACCGACAACCAAAAAATCACAGGCGGGTCACGAGGTGGGCCACTCAGCACAGGAGTTTCGTCACACAAATCTTCAATGCGTAAAAACATAGCTTGGGGTGCTCCCAAAACCCACTAACAGTCACCACCAAGATGACATCACATTTTCTTAGGCTTGGGGATCCCAAACATCACCTTCATTCCACTCTTACTTGGCAACAAAAAACCATCCCAAAGCATCATCCGTCATTTTGTCAAAGTGCCACACCTGACTGTTCGCTGCTGATGATCGTGTCTACCAATCCAAAGCCTTTTGCCTTGAGACTGATTCCGACCGGCGCAAGAATAGCTACAGCGGGGGGTGGGGCACGTTTTCTCTGGCTTTTCTGGTATGGCTTTCTTGGACTCAAAAACATGCTCAAACCCGGCATTCTAGAGAGCGCCCCTCTCTGATACAGACTTTTTCAAGCTCAAGTTCATGTTGTGCGGAGTGAAGTTCTAGGCTAGAAACATTTTGTACATATATTGACCTTATTTCAAGCTTTTCTAAACGTATCATTTCAAGACTACAATATCATTGTCAGTGATTTGTTTTTTTCTAACTCTATCTCAGCACTTGGATTTACCACACTAAAGTGGGGCCACCCGGCCTCATGCACAGACATATACCTGTCCCTTGCGACTGCATCTACAATGTCAGCCTCAGGTGAGACACAAAAAAAGAAATGAAGAGTTTTCCAAAAAATCCAAAAAAAACACACGGAACAAATTCCATACAAATTCTCTTATATCCAAATTTTATTTGGAGGCTTCCCCCTCCCAACATCTCAGGTCAGCACCAAGGGTTTACCAGTCAATCGACTCAGAACTTCTTCCAACGTCTCTTTGGTATTTCGCAACTCCTCCGCTTTCAGGATCACGTCAGAGGCTGATAACTTGGGATAACTGCAACTCGGCTCCTTGCGACGTGAAAAGGGGGAGACAAAAACACGGGAAAACACGGTTGCATCTTAATGGAAATACCGGATAAAATATGAGAAAATAGCATTTCATCCACTACCCTGATTTCTTTACCTGTCATTTTCTTTTTCTAATAAAATTACAACCAATGCTATCCACGTGTGAAATACCTCCTGGATAAACGTTCCGCGCTACGTCCATTAATCACTTTCTTTATGTTGTACAATTTGTTTTGGTAGTCTTTTTACATACAGGAAATTTGAAAGATGTATTGTTGACAGTAAAGTCTAGTATGTAATAATAATGTATGATCAAGTATGCATAAAGCCTCTCCAATCATTTCTAAAGCCAAATCCAAACTGATGAAGCTATGGTCATTTTCTTGGTAATCTTGGGCAAACCACCCAGCCGAAAAACACCCCAAAAAGCTTTGTCCAAGTGACATGAATCATCAAGCGAGCGTGCTTGTACGCAGACCTGTGGCCGGGTGTTCCAGCCTCGGTTTTTCGCAAAAAAACGTCTGGCGACGACTGAGAACGCACAGGTTTCACACGAAAGCGTTGGAGACATTGGACATCTCTTTTGCATTTGTTTGATGACATTGATTATGATATCGTTATGATAATCATTCATAATGTATCATGATAGTATTAATGAATATTAATGATAATTTCAAATCACGTATCAGACTTGTTCTCACATGTTCACATGGAACTTCACGCTTGGACATGTGAGGCCGTCATCAGATCCTCAGGAAGGGGCCGCCAATAGCACTGCAGCAATGGAGAAACATCGACCATAGCAAACCTCGTCGATTACAGGAACGGGTGGACAATTGAAGTGCTGAAAACAGCTGTACACCATGTGGGTTGTTAATGAGTTTTCGCATGTTTTTTTTTGGAGCAAAGACACGGTCTTCAAGGGTGTAGAAACATTTGCCATGACGTCCAGAATAGCCAAACCGCTATGGACCTGGCCATCCGCTTTCCAACAAAATCTTTCGAGGATTTGTTGGCACATGTTGGCACTATCAACAGCCAATGCTTCAAAATCAACAAGATATTTTTACTTTTTCACAGGCAATCAAGGAAAACTGTCTGACAACCCGCCAGCTCAACCAAACCACCGCCAGAATTGATGAAAATTGTCACTGGAGCGTTGGGGTCATCGGCCTGGCGTAAACCCACGTGGAAAAACGGTCGTCAGCTTTTGGACAGTGGAGTACACTGTGGACGGGGGAGCCCCCTTCATCTAAAATTTTTAGAGTTCTTAGATTGAGACTCTCAAACTTTTTGAGTAGACTCCTCTAATTTTTTTTAGAGAAAAACACTCTAAAACACTCTAGACTACTCAAAAACTCCTTTTTTTTCTCTACAAGTTGGATGGCGTTTGCTTTACAAACGGGGAAGTCTATGATGTGTTGGGAGCCCTTGGGATGGATACATTATAGACTCATAGGATATATCATACCTCCCTCAACGGTGTGGGCAAGTTTTGAATGTTGCGAACCCACACACCAATGTGTTGTCACTTTCTTTGAACGCTGCAAACAATCATCAACCTTTTTTTTATGCATACAAATGTTGAAAAAACATATCGCATACAGCATCCACTCTATGACAAGGTGCTTTGATCAATGATCAACGTGTGCAAACTTGAGTCTTCCAAAAAAAAACATTGCGCCTCACCAACTGCTGAATCTTTTTTTCCTCTTGACGGATCTGATTCGCTTACCATGGCACCAACACAAGCCACGTTGGCGCCCTATCTGATCCCCACAAAACAGCATCACTGCGCGATGAGTTGCGAGGGTCCAATCATTATCCTAAGGTCGGTGAATTTTTCAGGTCCCCCAAAAAAATCAGCGTGGACCTTCCACTAAGGGACCTGAAGGTATTCGTGAAGGTTCTGGAGTAGCCGCTTTCGCCACTTCAACCTCTTCTAGTAGGTCAACCTCCTCCTTACCATCGGTGATCAATTGAAAAAATGTCGCACCATCTGCAGGCAGGGCGTGACTCCTTGATTCTGTCTCGAAAACATAGCATGTACTCATGCCAGTTGAATCTAGCATCAATCTGCTCCGAGACTTGAAATGGATTAAGGTTGTGCCATCCACGCTTTCAGATCCTTTAAAAGTAAAACCTTCACAATCCTGCAATTCAGCACAAAATCTCTTGGCACCTTCTATGGTCATTTCACTCACAAAGAGATCAGTACCATCCAAGGCATATCCTCTTCGTCGTGTGAAGAGTGGTGAAGCTCTCTCTTTTTGATAAGCCACTGGACCGCCCCGTTGCCCCTGACGTGAAGCCGGACATGGGCGCCAGGTAGTCTTGAAGTGAACATCCACCTCTGCTGCCAGGAAACGAACAACCAAACACCAAAGCATGTCATGATTCCATGCCCCCTCACCATTTCCCCCACCATTTCCCGCCTGCTCTGCCTCACTACGTCCTTCTATAAAACCACTGTTGTCAGTTGGCCAGTCCTCTGAATAGAAACCACAGCAATTCGGCAAGGAGGTACACCTAACCTTTGCAGCTGTCAGTGACATCGTGGCCATCAAGATGTCATCACCTTCCAGAATCATCCCACCATGTACCGTAAAAACAGCTTCAGGACGGTTCTGATCTTTCAGGGCACGAATCATCCAACCTTCCAGCTGGCTGGCTGGGGCAGGTTGGAAGTGTGTGGAACCCGAATCTTACAATTACAATCAGAAAAATTTAAGACACCAATCTTTTCATAGTTGCTAAGAAAATAACCATCCAAAAAGAGTTCAACGGAACATTGTTACGTTTTTTCAAGTCATGCAACTCGTTTCATCTTCAGGCCATTCTTCAGGTCGTCCAATGGGAAACTCCAAAGGTAATTGCTCAGGGCTTAGACCCTCACTTTTCAGAATCTCATGTGACAAGCGTTTGTCATTCTGCGCTGTACCAGGCACGCAAACTAAACAGCTCTGGGGTGGACTGTCATCTTCGTGTAAAACACAACGTACACGGCAGAGCTGCAAAATCAGGGAAGGCGTTTCTAGCAGCACCATCATCAAATTACCTGGGAACGGTCACGAAAAGCACACCAAAAAGTATCAAGATATCAAGAACAGTTTGAACAAGGTGAATATCAAGTAAATGTGAAGAGTTACGGGAAACTTGTAAAAATCTGAAACCTGTGAACCTCTAACTTTCACACTTCAATTCTTGCAAACTGCTTGCAGAACTTGCATAGAAAAACTTATAAAAACAGTCTTCAGGTCACCATAATCTGTACTTTGAGAAGTGCTATGTCCACTGGCGGCAGACAATGCTTTAATCACTTCTACCACAGTGTCCTCTTCATCCATGTTGACTGTCTCCAGTTTCTGTCGCCAACTCACCAGCAGTGCGACTGCACGCAATGACACAGCCACCGAAGTGTGGGGTTGACCTTGGCGTTGCAATCACTTGGCCACCGAGATGCGATTCTTGAGCAACTGGTTTTCTAGTTGGTTTCACACATCGTACATCATCTCGCTAGGAAAACACACGCATGTCATAAGTGATCAAAGGAAGATAAAGGAAGTTTGGTTGGAAAACTTTCGAAAAAAACGAACGTTAGTGTATCATGACCACAGTGGTAGTGGAACTGCTAAAGGCTGATGCGCACAAACTCGGTTTCGGCAGCGCACTGCTTGGTGGTAGTTTTTTTCCCCCTGAAACTTCCGCCCTCGGCTTGCCCAGGAACTACTGGTATAATACATGTTATGGACATAATACATACATACCTGTTGATAACATACCTGTTGATATGAAGAACTTCTATGAGCAAAGCCAAGCTGTGATCTTTCCATATCCTGCCAGCCGGACTGGCCCAACTCATCTTGAAACATCATTTTTCACATCAACCATCTCCAACCCTCAACCATCTCCATCCATGCCTGTAGCCAAATCTCGCGCATGCTTGATAGCCCATGATGTGATTGCCATCTGCGTCACATTGCAAGGCTTAGGACAAAATAATGTCGCGGTCGCATGGAGGACCATCCAACTTACCAACCAACTGACCTGGCCATGACGCGTCAACGGCCGGGATTGGAGATTGATGAACATTGTAGATGTTTAACTTAAGGATATGATATTGCAAGGGTTTTAAATATGTGAAATATAGATAAATATAGATGAAAGACCCAAAATTCGGAGAGCTTTTCGATAGGTTTGGTTCAATACATTTGAAGACGTGGCTTGGATAATTCGGGAATGTTAGCTTCTGCACACTCTCATCATCTCAACATGTGCCTCCAAATACGCATCGTTCTCCTCTGCACCTTTGGCTTTAAAGGAGGAGACCTCACAGGGTCCAACGGCTGAAAGAAATCGCGTTTTCACGGTGTTTTCCTCCCAAGTCCGATGCCTGATGCGATTCTGTCATGGTCAATGCTTGAGCAGCACTTGTGATGTCTTCCAAAGCGCTGGTCACGGAGTATTCCGACTGCTTCTCCAAGTTTTCAAGAACCCTGCAGGGAGATGAAATGACCAAGTGGCACAAGCCAAATCTGGGAAAAATTCCATGATCAAAACAACGAGTCATCCTCACCCATCTGCTTCGTCAATCCCCACTCTTTTTTGTTGACTTCAACAATTATTAGTCATTGGATCATTTCCCCAGGGATCCGGGTGAAAACAAAAAATAACAAAAAACCCACCACCTCGTAATCTTAATAGTTGGTTTGTTTCCATATTAGATCTTCCCCCAACCAACGTGTCTTTCCATATTTTTCCCCAACCTGGAGGATCCTGACAACAAGGATGTCAAGGCATAGATTTGGAGTGTCACACAGGCCACTTGCAATCGATAACCCTCAGCCGTCTTGTGCTGCTGCCAGGTCCTGAAAATCCCTCAAAAAAGGGTGAAGTTTGTGGTTTACTTTCCAAAAATCAGTTTTTTTGGACAACCTGGGGGGCCGATGTTCAAGTAAATGGTGATGAGTGTTTCATTTTCTGCGGATGCTTTCTTTTGCATCATTAGAGTAGATGAGGTTTCGTATGTTGTGTTACACTTCTCTCTTTTAAACATCATTGCGTGCATAGCAACAGCGTCATGAAAACAGCTCACCACCCATGTGAAAAAACTGTCCTCTTCATAATCGCACGTAGCTCCTGGGAGATGTTGACTAAGGAAGACCAGGATACCAATGTTGGGTAACAGCAATTAGGGGCACTAAAGTTAGGATAGTTTCCAAGTACAGTAATTCAAAATCCACAGGATTTCCAGGTCTGCAAGGTTGAATAGGTGTTATCTTTCTTAACTTCTGGCTGTCGGAGAATATCTTTGGCTTGAGCCTTTGAAAACATGTTGAAAACCTCTCAAAACTCCAGCCCCTTTTATCTTTTGCTTATCCGAAAGCATTCGGAAGGAATGATAGAACTGCATAATCAGTGACTGAAAATGACTAAGAATCAAAAACACTCCTGTTGATACATGACTTATATATATGTATATATATATACATATGTATGTATATATCAGCTTCCCAAAAAATATGACTTGCCAAGCCAAGCAAAAAAATATGACAATCTCATTTTTCGACAAAATGTCCGACTCCTCCACGATGCTCCAAACCGCCAAACCATCCGAAACTTGCATTGCACCGAATAATCGAATGGCTAGCCTTGTAGGCATCGTTGAGGTCCCTCGGCCACATCCAAAGCACAGCTCCAGTAGAAATTTGCCATGTAAAAGGGTAGCTATTTGCAACCTGGAAAGGGAGGCTCCAACCATGGAGTCGAAGAAATCTGGCGATTTTTTTAAACATCGCCAATTTTGGGGAAATGAATGAGAAATGAAGATGACACCGGAACATCAAATATAAATTATCAAAAACACGTTATACAAATATCAAATAAGATCAAACATGTTCTTTTGAAACCTAGGAACTCTTTTAAGGGACTTGATCTTCCGGATCTTCCATCTCTAAGATTCAGAAGCACTTCTTGTAATTTCTCGTAGACCATCTCAGACCGGTGCGGTCCATCTGAGCATCGTTCATGCTGCGCCGCAGCGATACACACGGCCGATTGGAAGCGACAGGCAAGCGCATAGGCTGAAGATTCCGATTCTGTATCCACGTCCAACAGACCCGCAGCAAGGTCCAAAGGTGTTGTGAAAAGAACATCATCGCATAAGGCACAATGAAGATTCACACCTTTTAAAGCGGTAGTAAAGTTGTTGTTTTTTCAGAAATTCCAGCGATTAGTGTTGTCGAAGATGCGTTTTGCTTTTTTGGTACAATAGTACACGAATATCTAAAATCATATTCAGATCATATAATGTCAAATGAGTAACAAGTGTTCTGATAAATCACTTCTTTGTATCACGTCCTGCCTGGTACATCCCATACATGATGTCGGTTTCGTGGAGATACATTGCAAACGGTCTCGGGCCGAGAGGTCGGGCAAGATGCCACCCGTGCAGGCTGCACTGGCTGCTTTCGCCGTAGACACCGTTGGACCGCTGCATTGCCCATGGGATGTTTCTCATCACATGGCTGCAGATCGGCTGCTTGTAGTGAAGCTGCAACACTTCAACACTGAAAATCCATTTTTTGAAGACCAAGACATTCTACATTGAAAATGTTTAGCTTTGAAACATTGGGACCCATAATTGTTCATTCACAATTTTAGCTGTAGAAACTTTAGGAACCATGTTTTTTTCGGAAACACTACAAAACATTGCGTGATATTACCGATGGCTGGACTCTACAGTCCATCGATGATGTATAGTTTGCTTACGTATCATTGATGCCTAAGGTGCTGAAAATACCTTTGTTGCAGTTTTATCATCTGGTAGATGATTGTTGTCCTTTTATGAAATATGATAGCATTTATTATAATTAATATCTTATAGATTTTATATCAATCTATGTTCCACTTATCATATTTATCAGTCTTCAGGTTGCTCTCCATTGTATCTACTTTTGAGCCTCTAAAAGGCTGACTCCAATACCCACGGCTACGTTTTTCGAAAGGAGGCGGTCAGCGGATACCAACACAAACACCAACCAATCTGTGTCTTAAACACTTCAACCTCTTCAGCTGAACGGTGGATCTCTCCATCTTTGGAAAAAATCAAGGTACCCCTGCCTCAAGGAAAAGCAGCTGCTGTACAAAGACCTGCTGTCGTCGATGGCATGTGGAGTGTGACATGAGTTTTTTTTCAAGCATGGTGAAAAAAAAACAGCGCTGACGATGTGTCACAGAACATCTGTCCCTTTGTCTGGTTGGTTGCAAAAACGTAGGATATCTCAGAAATGGAGGCAAATTAGTTCCTAATATGGTTTCCTTTCAGTGTAATGGTATGAGAGATACCATGAGATGGTTTTGTGTAGGGTACCAAGGGTATCCCCACAACTATCGCTGCCTTGGCCATATCATCATTGACCTCGCCAGTGAGGAACACGCGCCGGGATTTCAGCATCTCCTGCTGGCGAGACCCTTTACTTGCCAAAATGATCCAAAATCATACCATGTTTGGGGAATGTTGCTTTTTTGGGTGAACAACGCAAACCTCTTCGCTACTTGATTCAGTGCCTTTCACTTCTGCTTTCTTGATTTCACCATCCTGCACACACTGCACACGTGCTCCTGCTCCAAATTTACTGTCCTGGTGGCTGCCTTTTTGGGCTCAACTGGTGTTTTGGCCGGCTCGGCCGGCGTTTTGGCCGGCTCGGCCGGCGTTTTGGCGGGCTCCGCTGGTGGCGGAGGCTCCTCGAAAGCAGGACTCACAGAAATTGGATACGATGTGATCCAATCTGTTTGCAGTACTTTTTTTGTTGGATGACTCCCCCGAAATTGCGCGACATTTTCTGACACGCTTCCGGGTTTTGCGATGATCAAACACTAGCTTCACATGTCAGCTAGCAGGCCAAAAGGTAAATTGGAAATCTGCTCCATCCGCAACGAAGCCATCCTCTTTGTCAAACTGTGCACATGGCGCCTGCCATGAAGGCCTGCTTGGCAACAGCAATGCTCCGCTGGCTGCGGCGGCAGCAACCTCATAGGGTATTAAGGGATCTAAGGATATCTGGGGATACCTAAGGAGAAACTTCAGCCTCCTCATCCAACCTCTTGAATCACCTGAATTTGAAAAACAACAACACACCCATAATTCAAAACCTAGCATGCTAGTCCCAAGACTAAAAACACAAAATCAGTGCCCTTCATCCTTTATCCCACCTTTTGTTTCTTACCTCAACGGCAACCCCAAGCTAAGCTGTTGGACGGGCACGAAACTCACAATCTGACTGCCTGACAGCTAGACTTTTAAACATCCAAATGTCGAATGCTCAAACAAATCATGTGAACTCTTTTTCATCTTGACTATCTTCATCTATTTTCTATGCAACGTTTCATGTTTTTTTCCGAAAAAAGACCCCGGGGCCCGATCTTTTTTTCCCACCACGACTTTCAGGTCGAAAAACACCACGATCAAAATCACCCCACACAGGCCCTTTGGATCGGTGATTTGACTCTTCTACTATCGTCCACGTGAATGCATGGTCTGTCGTGACATATCTGTAAATTGTATATCATGCAACAAAGCACATCAGTTATCAACAAGCTTACGAAAATAAACGAAATTTGGGATCAAACAACAAATTTAATCATTCATCATATGTTAATTAACAGTGGGTGGTTGAACCAACCCCATTGAAAAATATGAGTCAAACTGGGAATGTTCCCCAAATAGGGATGAAAATAAAACATATTTGAGAAACCACCACCCAGGTTATTTTTCCAGAAACAACTCCCCTCAAAGATCTTTTTTGCGCCCTACCTCTGCGAGGTTTTGCGCCTGCCGGTGCCTACAACTGGAATGGGTGAAGGGATTTGAGCCATTGAAAAAACCTTAACTACTCCCACGTTGTTAACCATCCAAATATATCCAAAATGCATCAAATTTCTGCCTGAACTTGTTTCGTTCACATTAGGGATTTATGTGAAATATATTGAAATACCATGTTGTTACACATGGGAAACCTCAATATCAATCTGCTTGAGAGGAGGGCTCGCAAGACGTGCAGCCATCGACGCGACATCTGTTGAAGTCGAATCATTGTGAGGTGCCAAGTAGGTGAAGCTGGTAACATAGGCCCCAACAAAAAGGGGAACTTGACCCATTGGTAAGGATCGTCAAAACGTTGTTCCGAAATGTAAACAAAAGCTAGAGCTTTACAGTGACTGATTCTTAATTGTCAGAATGAATGTGGATGTGTTGACATTGGTATGAATGATCTTAGACCCATGGACTCATGGATAGACTATGATACACCTTTCGGGCAATGATTCACGCGTTTTCATGGGCTTTCTTGATTCATACCTCAAATCCCATATGACTCATTGTCATACTGGCTTTCGAGCCATGTAAAGCTTCAACCGGGTCTGTTGCAGTCTCAAAATCTATATAATCACTCACAAGTGGTTGGGTTCCAAGCACCTTGATCACCTTTGTGAGAATTCTACAAGTAGTATGATGCCTGCCATCCATGTCTGGAAGGCCATAGCTTTTTTTTTTCCCGCAACGGGCTCCGCGCCACCAGTTTTGGCCGTGCAAAGTCCTGCGAGGTGGGGGGAAAAAAAGCCACCTCTGATGGACATCTCCCATAGGCCAAGTGGATGGTGGCGTGTAACTGATGGGAAACAATACATCTGTTGACGTTTCCATTTTGGGAGGGATCCCCCAAACTCCTTGCTGCACTGTGGGGCGATGTTCACCCCTCTCAAAATCCTGGAAAATGACCAGTCTTCACTGAGTCTTCACTGTTGAGAACTCTTTTTAATTTGATGTTTGGCATATTTTTGGATGTTTTCTTGACATCTCATCCTAATCAATACATCTTTTTATCCTCAAAGTTTCCAAGGCCCCAACAAGCCACTTTCAGCAAAGTCAAAGAATCTGCGTAAACCACATCGCATCGCCAATACCACATCTTACCGCCAGTGAGACGAGCAGCGAACTGCAACTCCGGCCTCATGTCATTGAAGATGTGAGATCAGAAAACAGCCAGCAGGGCTGGCTGTGTTTGTTTCACCTCCCCAAATAACGCAGGTTTCAATATTGAATACACAAACAAAAGTTCACACGAATAAGCAGCTTTCTGAATTCTTATATAATTCTTCACAGAAAGTCATCGAATGGTCAAAATACATATTGTGAATATCATCTACACATCGTGGATTGTCCTTAAATGCGTGATGCCCCCCTCAACCCCACAATCTGAAATTCCAAAAATCATCGAAGCAAACCAAGATAATTTTGCACTAAACCACTTCACTTCACTGGGTTTTCAGCAAACTTTACTTACAATCCTTTGGGAGAACTTTTCCATAGGTTTTCCCTGAAAACACTCAGGCTTCAACGTCCACAAGGACCAGTTTCCACCTAAACATCGAAGGCCCACCTGGATGGAAGACGCTTCCAGGATTCCTCAAAAAACTTTTCAACTTTAACATTTCCTCAAACGTTCGGAAATATCCTATAAAAATTTCACCAACCAAAAAAAAGGCATCCGAAACATAAGAAAAAAAAAACAAAACGTTGAATCAGGAATCATATGAATCGCAACTGTTTGGTTTTTTTTAAAAAAAACAAATTTGCCTTTTTGGCATCCTGACAATCCCTGTCAAGACGTCACTTTGCCAATGGCACCTCGTCCGGCTCCATAGGGAAATGGATCAAGTGGTGAAAGTGAGATCTACCTGTTTTCGAAGGCACCGCGGAGGGAATGTTGGAAGTTTCCAGGTTGATTTCAATTTTCGTTGATCAAATGTCCCCACAAAAAGAAAAAAAAACGGCGGGAATCTGTTTCAGAGCATTTTCTTTTTGTGAAACAGGTCAACAAAAAACCTCTATCCAAGTCTCTCTCCATGTTACCTTCTTTGGGTGTGTATCCGTATCCTGACAAGCTGGGAGCACTTTCGAAAGTTGGTGGTTGAAGGCCAGCACCGAGCTCGTCTATTCTGCCTTAACAAACACTATGACTGTATCAAGTTTGCAGTTTTGGTATAAAATGCACATAACTTTCACAAATTCCAATCAGGTCCAAGACCATTCAATCCAAACTTCGAAAAACAAACGAAACTTTTCAACATCGGACTTGGAAGGGTGCGGTGGGTAGGTGTAGAAAATCGGCAACTCTATTGTCATTTCCGCTTGCATCTAAACTTCCTGAGAGACCCCGCGGGTGGTCCAGAGTCTCAAGTCAGCATCATCCTGACTCGATTTTGGTTTTTGGTGAAGGTGAAGGCATCCAAAAGTGATTTAAGTTTTTTTTGCCCAGCAAAAAAATCTCTTCTTCGGGGTTTCCTGTCACATTTTTTTTGGGGGGGGGATGATTTTTGTTGTAACATGTTTGTTCTAAACTGAAGTTTTGCGATTGCTCCAATTTTTCTTCTTAAGCAAGGTTACCTTGGGGAGGATTTTCGTCGCTAATGACCTCTGTGGAGAAACCCACGCCTCCAACAAATATATCCTTGGAGCCATATCCAACCGCAGGTCAGGCCGTTCCTTTGGCAAAAGGCAGAAAGGTCCACAGCGGGGGGAAAACCAGGAAACTTGAAAGGAGCCATGAGGCTATCAGAGTTAATGTGATTTAAAAGTTTGTGGTATCCAAACCAAAAGCAAATAATGAGACAAGTGACACGCAACTTCGTTGAATGAAAAGTAAGCTTACAATAAACGTTTGGTTCTCAACTTTCCCACCTCCAAAGCTCCTCGTGAAATCACCATTGACCTGGGCACCAAACGTTTATCAAAAAAATCTTTAGAAGTCTGACGAAAATGACACCTACACGAAAAAAAAGAGTGGAAAAATTGTGTTTCCAAACTTAAAATCCATTTCAAATTTCACTTCAAAGCTTTTTTGGGGCTCTGACATAAGTGCTGTTGAGATATGCCTTACCATGAGTTTCTAGGTACCAGGGACCAGGCCATGTCCCACAGCCCCATGCAGCATTGTCAGAAGGCAGGATGACCTGAACCCATGCTGCTGTTTTTTCACACTTGCATGATTCCAACATCCATCTCCACCATACATCTCTGGATCTCTTACAAAAAAAAATCATGATTCAGGTTGAACCTCAACCCAAACCCTTGGTTGGGGTTCAGCTTTTTTTCTTAAACCCCAAAGATTCCCCATGAAGAACCTCAACAAACCGCAATGAAATCCCATCTTCCTCTGAGTTCTCCAGCTGGCATCGGTGCTGCAGCCCAGTTAGTGGCCTCTAAAAGCCTGAAATCGTGTGGATTTTGACATCCAATTTACACCATCAGTTGTACCGAGTTATACCAAGTTATACCCATTAGATTCATTTAGATTCTACTTCTAACCTGCTGCAAAAACATCACAACATCGTGCGATTTGAGTGAAATCGTATGAGTAAACTTTCCGATTTCTTTCAAGATCGGGCATTTCTACCGGATTTTTTCAAGCCTGTAGGTGAGTACTGTTCATGCGGCAATGGTGAATCACAGGATATCACTGGTTAAGGAAGATCCACAGGTTCCGTGAAAACAGTTGGATTGCTAAAATGCCGGACCTTTTGGGACTAAGAAATTCAGATGAAGCATATGCCAGTCTAAGCAGAGCGATTGTGCGAAATGTGTATGAATCACATTTCATCGTTTCAAAGATCACACGTTTAAACAACATCTGAAGCCAACACATCCATCTCCAGCCTTCAATCACAACCAATCTCTGCAATACGTTCATACATCATCGACATGTCCCCACCTTTAACTTCACTACAATAGGGCAATCAACATCGCTAAAGCCGAAGCCGCTCGCCCAACCAAAAAGGGCGGTCCCAATCTCCCCCAAGTCTTAGACCATCCGCAGGTATCCACATATTCTGCAGGATACTCTGGGAAGTCCAAGAGTTCATCACCAGAATCCTGGCGGAAATTCTGAAAGTTGCAACCAAAACACTTACATGGTGACAACAGCCAAGGGATGTATATATATATATATATGTGTTTTTAATAAACATCACCTATCTGTACCAACAAAAATCAACAGAGTTTGGTTCAAATTCTCAAATTGTGAGGATGGTGTCGCCAAGTCCTGGCCTTCATGAAGATCATGTGGCTGTTGTACCTCATTTCGGGGGGCCAACAAATCTGATTTCGTAATTGAAGCATTGGAAATGGCATGAACATGTTAACCACTTTTTGGTGTTCATCATATTGACTCTCACCTTATATGATTCTTAAACTTTCTTAGTATGTCACAACGGCATTCCTACAAATTATGGCTCAGGGATGCTCAAGGTATCTGATACATCATGGATTTCACCCACCTCCCTGGCACCTTTGCATCGTCAGCTTCTGCGCCAAGCATGGCAGGTGATGAATCACCTCCTCCCCACGACAACCAATGAAGTAGAGGGCCGTGTAGTTGTCCTGGCAAAACCGGGCAAACTGCAATTTTTTGGGAAAAAATCGCTTCTCCCAAGGACTTGCCGCCCTTCAATCATCTGGCAATGAAAGAATTCGTGTTTCGATCCATCACTCCATCACAGTGATGATCCGGATCCATCGATCCATCCTTCTCTGGAACTCGTTGAAATCCATCTCTACAAACCTGGTAGGATCGAATTTCGCATGTGGCGTGGCATCTTTCAAAGCCAACTAGAACAGCCAGTACCAAATCTTCACAGGACTCAAAGTTCACTGATCCATTTCTGGATCCATGTTTTTTTGTTCCAAAGGTCGATTTCAATCCATCTCCACTGGTGAATCTCTTTCTGTGACTCCAAGGTCATCACAGGAGCCATCAGCACCTGGCATCAATGACATATTAATGATATGTCCCACTTCATTGCTAAGAATCTGTTTATGAGGTCATGTTGATGATTCGGAAAGAATGGCTTTCACCATTAATCTATAAAACAACCAACAAATCCCTGTAGACACTGGGATAAAGTAGCTATCAACAGTATGTCATGTTCGCAGTCACTGGGAGAGACCGACCACATAGTCCATAGTCGCTTCCAATACCCATGCCTGAGATGAAAGCTGATGAGCAATCACAACCTACTTTGAAACTGACAAAGGAACAAAATTCAGTTAGTAACGTATCCCATGTGAGTCTATGTTTCCAGTCTCACTGTTGACATGAGACGAATGTCCGAGAATATCCCATGTGAGATCTCCAGTAAGTGATTCAATTCGATGATATTGACAGTAGTATGTACAACTAATGACAAAAATCCACATAAATTGAACCTGTCAACATCCTGACATTCGCATTGCTTCACAACCTGCATCAATGGGGCCTTCAAGGGTGCCAAGGACCTAGGTCCATTCATGGTTTGCCAGTGCACCTGGGGGGATGGTTTGCCGTTTGATGATCAAGGCCAGGAAGCATCGAATCATCGAATCATCCGCTTCCCCCACCTCCTCTTGATGCCCTGGAGCAATGGCTCGCGCTGAAGTTGGAGGCCGCCACTGGACATCGAGCAAAAAAATGTGGCAAATGGTCATCCATAGGTCTTTTGGGGAGCAATTGGTGGCAACTTTCGTTTTTGTTGCATGTTTATTGTGGGGGTGAAACAAAGACTTTTGGAAAAGTTGTCACTGAGTCATTGGATGGTTTTGTATGGGGCTTCCCCACCTCATTTCGTGGCAAGTCATAGAGAAGCACCGTGTCCAAGCCAGAGGGAATGCCTACAGATCAGCTGGCCAATCAGCTGGCCAATCTGGAGAACCCAGGCCCCCAAAACAAAAAAATTGGAAGTTTCCCCAAGGTTCTGAAACGAATCTACACGTTTAACTGAAAGGAAAACAGCTGAAAAGCGGCCTTGTGTGTCTTGAAATAGGAACAAATACCTGGCCGGGTCGAAATTAGAGTCAAGAAATCCTGCTGGACAATCGCTGGATGATTCAACCCAGAGATTTTCTTCTGAAACAACACTTGAAACCAATCAAACACTAAAAATAATGTGGACCCAACAAAAATGTGTGTGAAATGAACATATGTTATATTGGAATATATAATATTGGACATGATATAATTTGTATATGTCAACACGAAATATACCCGCCTTCGTCCACCCAAGAGCTCCAGGGCCTGGCTGAGTTGGACTTTTTGCAGCTGCTTTGGACTGAAAATTTGACGAACAAGATGACTTATTAAAAATGATGACTTTACATATATGACAAACAAAACAACAATGGAAATATATACCATATATACAGTTAATAAGCAACATTTAAAAAAACAACAAAAAAAACACATAATATACTTTACACACCTTACACTCGATGGTATTCGCCGAAAAAATGCCGAATCCAGGCGTTTCAGATTTGCCTTGACGCGTCTTGCATCGAGGTGAACTCTGTATGGACATTGACCTGAGTTCACTGGTGAGACGCGGCACCGGTCAGAATGAAACATCAATGTAAACATCTACAATTCTATGATCAATTTGCTTAAAACTTATATTCTTCCTGAAGTGTTGCTTTCTATTTTTGTTTTTAGTTTCTCGTCAGTTTTCTGTCTTAAATCTGTATTTTTAACAATGTTTTCTACCATGAAATCTGGGAAAAACATGGAAAAATCCTGTAGTTGTAGCTTTGCTGCTACTAACTGCGAAGTGTAGCCCTCCACAAACCCGAAACGCCTGAAAGCATCACCGTTTCCGACCGCCACCCCAACCCCGTTTCCCCGACCCCAAACGACGGCAGGGGCTTGGCCGCCAAACGCCATTCTCCTCCGGTCACCGGCTTGCTCCAGAGTGTTTCGCCTCGCTGACCTTGGGTTTTTTTGATCCAGTCGACCTTCTATCATCTACCCCCCTGAAGATTAACATGGAACATGTCCTCATAGAGGTTTGGTTCAGATCATTTTCCTTTCTTTTCATGGGCGATGGCTGTAGGTTCCAGCCGTTAATCTTCCAGGGTGTCTTCAATAACAATTATTTCAAACTATATAAATTAACACATTGACATGGATAGTTGTCACAAAATGAAAAATGCTTCTGGTGTTTGACACTATATATTGTGTCTGTTCATTCCTTGAGGGTCAAAGAGACTTTTAAGTTCTGACATGTCGCAACCCGACTTGATGGCTCTGGCGTGCACTTGATCAAGGTAAATTCCAAGGACCCCGAATAGTGGGATCCCCATTCCCATACTACTCCCATAAGAATCCCTTGAAGCATGGGAATGGCATGGGAAGGGGGGTTCCTACTATTGGGGTTGGGAGAAATCCCTAACTTGAAGGCGAATCATATCAAGATTACAATGTATATATATATATGTATATACAAATTATTATGTACACACGATATGTGTATGTATATATATATATGTATATATATATATTAATATATCCATGGTAATGGCATGTATGGCACACGTGCCCTAGGTGCAACCTCTTGAAAGACCAGTTTCATGTTGTGAGTCAATTACCATACATTCTCACAAAACATGAGGAAAACCTTCACCCACAAAGCATAACCCAAATCTACCAACCTCATCCACTCTCTATAGATTTAAGATCGAAATGTAATTTCATGATTTATATATATTTATATGACCCCCTCTCTCAACTTCTACAAACCAGATTTTTGTTGGTTGTTACAGTTGTGAAAACATCTTACCGTTGCCAAATCTACGCCAGGCCCAGGTGGCTGACATAACAAGACTCGAAGAAGCTGCATCACATCGGCAGAGCCCGGAGCCACATCTCCAGGTCCAGCCTTGTGTCCAACTGGAGAAGTTTTTTACTGGAGAAGTGTTTCAATTAGCCCAATGGATTGGATAACTTTGGAATGATTTCGGGGGAAGTGAAGATTTCTTTGGGTGGAAGCTTAAATCATTAGCAAGTTTCTTTATAAGTTTTCTTCATATTCAATTTGATCACTACTCCCTAGCCCCTCTAGAGTTCTGACTGGTGACCACGGAAAAAAAACAGCTCATTTGCAGCCTCGATAGCAGTTGGTGCTGGATGAGATAGGACCGAAGCACAGCGCCAGGGTGGCTCAAACTTCCGTGGGACATAGGCTGCAGCGGCCTGGGACCCGGCAATCTAAGGTGGATGTGGCCTATCATGGCCTATCATGGCTCATGATTTACCTGCTACGCACCACTCAAAACACATGGCTCCGAAACAAAAATCACCCATTTTTCCACTGGAACCATCACCTTGCTCTCACTGAACTGATGCCATGCACCACCTGCCCACCTCAGCCCGCACGGAAAATTGTTCCATTCAACTCATCCAATGGGGATTCCTCACCACCAAAAAAACAAAAAACAACACAACAAACAATTTTCGGGGGTGTGGTTTTCCCCGCCATCCCAAAAATCCCATGTCGAGAAACCACAACGGCAAGTCAGGACCGGATAAAGATGGATCCTGGATAGGTCCTTTGATGCCAGAAGCTGCTACCCATAGCACTGGAGGACCTTATGTCAATTCAATCCGAAGAGATCACCAACCAATCATGACAGGCCTTGAGAAGTTGAATATGATGTGAATACCATGATATCATTGGTCCCTCCCAAGCTCCAAGTGTGATACCCTCCTGGGAATTAACAACTTCACAATCCCAGCCGGCACTTTTGAAGATGATTCTTACTTTTCCAGTTTCCTGGAGGGTAGACCTTCGATTCCTTTGGTCCTTGTAACCTTTAGGAAATCAACCAGCCCCGGCGCTGAGATTCCCTGCTGGCAACACCACCCAATGCTGGACCTGCTAGTTGGTTCAGAAAGTCCTCGGTGGATTGATTGATGGCAAAAACACCACCTGTTTTTTGTTGTTTAGCCCGCCTGAAAGGGAACTTTTTTGTTGTATGGAGACCATATTTTGAATCAAATTATGTGAAAAACTGCAGAATTGTACTACTACACACAGTATGACAGGAACATTAGAGTGATCGGAGCCATTAGAGGTATTTGGAAATCATCACTCTTGAAAGGACATCCGCATCACCGTGGACCAGCCCTCCATTGAATCACAATAAATCTTTATGCGAGCAGTCCTGCCAACTGTACAAAATGAACAGATAAATATTATATAGAAACAAATTAATATTGAGTATCTATCTGCAGTTCTCGAAAATTCATGAAAATTCTCCATCATTCGAGGCAATACACTGTAAGGTACTGAGATGCCAAACTGCTCTGGTGCAGAAACCTGCAGGATCCTGCCAGCTTTTCTGATGGACATCGGGCTGTGGGAATCCCCAGCACAATCACAATCAATATAATCCAATGGTGGTCCTGACCATGGGCAAGCAACATCAGGGGTTCTCAAGAGATCTTTGGCTGATTTTGGTTGTGATTTTGGGTGTTTCATTGGTGTTTTCTCCGATGTTTCCATTTAAATCAGTCGTGTAACCTGCTTCTTGGTGGATTCACCCCATGTTTCACACTGGAAATCATGATACCGGATTTCATGATCCCTGGGAAGCCTTGAAAAAATCAGATTCACGCAACTGAAACCCTCTCAGCTTCATCTCCAAAAAATTGGTTGGTCCATGTTGGTCCACAAGTGCACTCCCAACAATTGTGGCTTGGTTGTTTTTTTTTCACATCCTGCAGAAAACCAGCC
>DF242210.1:0-20000 GCA_000507305.1 Breviolum minutum Mf 1.05b.01 | reverse complement strand
AATGATGACCTTGCCCCCAGAAAATTCATGTGCCACATTGACATCGTTGTTCCATGAGAGAATCCATTTGAAAAGGATCATCCAGAACTAAAACAAAAAAAACAACATGTCTACTGTCTACTACCAAAAGATTTTGGGGTTACAAGACGCAAGATTACTTTTGCTACGAAATGTCTCTGAGTGCAACTTGCCTGCTAGTATACAATCTAAGTTCTTGGGGCGGACGTTGGCTTTAAAAATGGATTTCATAATCTACAGTAATGTTGAGAACATTAGTGTAAATTCCAAACGGACGATACATACCCAAACCGAAACAACAACATACAATTCCCAAAAAAGAACACGAAGTACAACAAAATGGTGTTTCAAACCCCATTTTTGAGAAGTCATGCTTGGTCTTAAAGATCCGAAAAATTCGCTCCGAATCACAGATTCGGAAGCTCCTTCTCCGCTGAGAGAGGCACTGGCCAAAGATAAGACTGCTGGACCTTGGGTGAAGTTGGCGGCTTCGACTCGATAGCCGAAACAATCCAAATCTCCGTTTTTTTTTTCCGAAGAAAAACAGCTGTCATTGTCTTTGAAATTTGTTTGGTCAAAGTGTGCATTGAAAAGAATCCATGTCTTCCACTTTTAGGCGATGTCATCCAACAAAAAGTATCCGTGATTCTCAAACATCAAAGGCACTGTACCACATCTCGGAGTCTTGGGATTCCCCACTTTTTTGTCGAGGTGGGGTTCGAGGTCCTGGCAACTTTGGAGATGAAAATCTGGACCAGGTGATCATGTTGTTGTCATCAGCTTTCCCAAAAGGATCCCAAAATTTGGGTCACAACTGTCATGTACGAAAAAAACTGTCCACAACCGTCCTTCTGCAAAGTCCCCAACACCTGGTGCTGGCCGATTTTCACTGTTGATCGTAGTAAATTGCTAGCTTGAATTAATTCAACCCTTTCGAGTAGAAAATTGGATTTCCCTCCAAACCTGCATTCCGTACATACCCTCCGGCCGAAACAGGAGCGAAGATGCTAGAAGCATACTTCATTGAATTGAATACTTCTTTCATACTTACCTTTTACCGCAACCATAGCGCGACCACAAAATGGTACCCCAAAATATCATTGCTATCCGAAAAGTCGCTAGCAACCCATCACGGTATCCCGCACGCAAGGCGCCTTTTTTTTCTTAAGAAGTAGGCATCGACAAGGCGCTGATCATGATATATCCCAAGGATGAGAAGGCTACAGTGAGAAAGGTGTAAAAGGCACAGAGATTTTTTTGCCCAATGCATTTGCCCATCCATGGACAATGATGGTCATGACCCAAGATACAAACCTGACAGAAATGACAGTGTTGGCAACCTCTAGGTTGTATCACTTGGCAAACACTACAAGCACGTTGGTTAGCAGTGGTGCTCTCAGTAGGCATTTGGTCCTCCGGGCTCTTCAATAAAACTCCAGGATCTGAGAAAGCGCACCGCAAGAAGCTGATCAACGAGAGACTCGTCACAGTCAACCCTCCTAGAAGTTGTAGCGGATCAGACGTAGCGGAAGCCACTGTGCTGCAGTGGAAAATGCCAACACCCAATATAAAGACCAGCATCAGAATGGAGCAGTACCAATGAGGACCAATAAACAACTCTCTTCCAGCCAATTTGACCACCCAAATCCGTCCCAGCCAATAGGATTTTGTCTCTCTCACGAAAGATCCAACTGTGTGCCCCAACGGACCCGTGTCATTTGCATCGCTCACATCGAAGGGGCTGTATGCTAAAGTATGATCCGAAACCTCGTTCTCTTCATCTACAGGCATCAACGGACCCGGTTTTTTTTTCCCCGGGGTTGATTCCACCCGGGAATAAAGGATCAACTTTGCTATCTGTATGGCCGGAGCCTAAAGGAATGCAAAAAACATACCAACTTGAAGGTCTAAGAGAGAATCTTGTGTGTGGAGATGGAAAAAATCATAGAAACAAAGAAATGCAAAGAAATGCATGATTGGCTGAAAATGACGCTTATGGTTTACCTCTTGTGATGTGTATCCCACGTTTAATTAGGGTCTTAAAAATACCAACACGTACAATCTACGGCAGCAATAAACTCTATGAAACATGCTGGAGTTTTCTGATATCGAGATCCAAAAAAAATCAAAAAAAAGGTATGACGAGAAACTTGGGATACACCTATCTAGGTATGATCCCATTTCTTTTGCAAATGGTTTCAAATACTCTACCGCGAACTCGAAGCCCACAATTGGAGGCTACACAGGATATACGGAAGACATAGGAATTCTCGCTATCGTAAGACTTGGTGAACACTGCTATCAAAAGGTCCATTTTTTATCCTCGCATTTTCCCAAGAACGACAGTTGATCATGTAGTTTCAAACATGGACAAGGGAGTTTCTGCAGCGGACCAGGTAATGTTTCCTTGAGTGACTTTCAGAGATGGAGTCGTGGAGGAGAAGCTTGCGCTGCAAAGCTTGCTTCCCATTTGGCATGTCGTCCATTTTTGGTACACATTGGGGGCAACAAAGGACTCCGGTCCATTTTGTTTCATAGTTATTGAATGGTGTTTTCATGGGACCTAACCTGTTAAACCTTTCATATGCCGGGGTTTTCATCCATTGCCATTATAATTTAGAATTTGATGCCATTGGAATAAATCCTCAATTGACATGACTCGTCTCCCTATTTCGTAACATCGGTCCAGAACCACCCCCAACACCTCCAAACTGTTCATGCTCCATCATTGCAACAGCCTAGCACAAACCGCAGGAGGTTGTCTATTTGTGTTTCGTACAACAAAGTTATTGTCAGAACAACTATCAAGTTCGTCATGAATTGAACACATCTGCTGCCCACACCTTTGTTCAATATTTTTGAATATGATTTGTCTCCATGCCACTGCTCAGCACGTCGTGGCCCCTCCTGCACAGCAGCGCACGCTGCCATCTCCACCACATCAGGCCCTCACAAAGGAAAATGCTGCTACATGAGACGTTGGCCGCAAGACCCTGTTTCTTCAGGAAATCTCCCGCAAGCAAAACAAGATTTGAGCTTTCTTTTTGTGGATTCAAGCGGCAAACCAGCACTACCATTGCGGTATTCGTCATAGCTCATCCCAATCCTCAACCTCATCCCGATCCTCATCCCTATCCTCATCCTCATCATCCTCATTCTCATCCTCATCCTCATCCTCATCCTCATCCTCATCATCATCATCCTCATCCTCATCCTCATCATCCTCCTCCTCCTTATCATCATCAGCAGCAGCAGCAGCAGCAGCAGCAGCAGCAGCAGCAGCATCACCATCATCATCATCATCATCATCATCATCATCATCCATAACAATTCCCCTCTTCGATATTCCATAATTTCATTCAATCATTCCATTCCTCTTCATTCAACTCATATTGTAGTCCATCAAGCCCTTTCCCCAAACCCAACAAGCACATCCCCTGTGCCTAGGGCGGGCATCATCGAGGACATGAGCCTTCGCAAAAACGCAAGCTTTTTACCGCACCCAAACGGTGGATTTTGAGATTTCACCATGTAGGAATTACACCGAGAAACAACGGGGTAGAAAGCACCTTGCAGTTCAAAAACCCAAGGGCCGAACAACGGTGGCAAGGCTGGACCCTCAGAGCCTCAGGGCAAATCTTAGATCATATCACCGATGCATTGCCATCTCAGGATGATTTGGAGAGATCGGAGCGGCATTTTTTTGAGGTAAAAAAAAAATAAGTCAACTTCGAAGTTTGGAAAAGCCGCTGGTTCTTGAGTTGAAATCATGAGTTGCTAATTTTCCCCGCATGGATTTTTTCTTTTCCAACGCAGCCATCACATCATCGAATCTCAAGATTTCTACCACTTCAGTTCTCAAATGGTACGATGGGAGATCATGGCGTTGAACGGGTGCCATCGTTTCATCCGGCAGCCATTTGGATCAAAGGAGGTTCGAGGACAATGATACCCAAAAGGCAGCCAAGGAAAAGACATCCGTCATAATTCATCGACACCTACCAGACCAATGGTTGGTTGAAAGTTGAAAGAGTGAGTTGTTGCAAAAACAACACCCGAAACATCTGAGCTAAAAAAAACCTCGAGGCATACAATGATGCAACTTTTAGGCAGTACGCATCCAAGAATCTTCTGGTGTCAAAAATTTCGGTGCCTCCCCCTAATTTGACAACATGTTGCAACGCAACGTGTTTCAACCGTTTGCTGCCCCGACCTGAATTCTCAAGGTGTCTCCTTTTCGGATCGTTGAGGCCACCATGTTGTCTTTGACGCTTTCCAGCAAGGGATAGACTTGCATGCTGAGGTTGGACACGTTCTGAGGGATCATCCAAAATGGCTGGAAGATGTGTGGAGGCTTCAAAAAATGCTTGAAAAACCCATAAAAAAACAGGCCCCCAAACCGTTTAAGGTACACCCCCACTCCGCCAAAAAAAATATAAGATGCGCCCAGTTTCGGCAAACAGGAAAAACCATGAAACCCCAACAAAAACCCAGTCGGTCGACATCAAGAGTCACCCATATTTTTTGGAAAAAACCAAGGTGCATCCGCAGTGATGGTAGCACAGGGCTTCTGCATGCGGTACAAGATCAAGCCACCGCCTGCAGGTCCTGCCGCAATCTTCCCTTGATAGGAGCCACGACCATCGGTGATGGTCAACATCAATGGGTCTGCTGCTCCCGACGAAGCACGCAACATGATCTCAGAGCCATCAGATTTTGGGTGGTTTGGGTACCAACCGAATAGTACTACAGTGATGCACAGCGTACAAGTATACAGTAGCTAGCAAAGCACTACCAGCAACCAGCAACAGAGAGAAAAGTACAGAACAGTGAGAAAAAATGGTGTCGAACTCAATTCGAGTTGGAGCCACAATCTCAATTTGTGCCAATATGTGGCAATACCTGTGGCGACGGCCTGGTCACTATAATATGCACAGAAGAAGCATAACCTCTTTCTGTTATGTTCTATATCAAGCAATGCTACAATAGTTGAAGACAAGAACAGCTAAAAACTGTGCTCTCGCCCTTGAGATGTCTCTCCATCCCATAAATTAGTCAGCCATGCTTGCGAGTGACTTCTGGATCCTTGGTGTTAACTGGAATAATCGAAAGCAACCGGCCCTCCGAGAGCTTGGCCTGCGCCCCAAAAGTAACAACGCATGCATCGCGGAATCATCATGTCTATGTTATGTAGAATATAAAGAAATTCCCAAAATAGAATCAAATACATAATAAAATATCCAGTTGAATCATCTAGTAGAGTCTACTATGTATTGAAAAAAAACAGATGCATATTATGAAAATCACATAAAATCAACATCAACGTTAAATAACCAGAAACCTCACTTTTAAAAAAAAAACGGCACCTCAAGGAGTTTCGTGCCACTTGCACTGTTGATGGCAAAGGATGACTTCCCGGTGTCCATGACTTCGTTCATATCAACAGAGAAGTGAGACTCACTGCTTGGCACCACATAACGTTGACAAATTTTGGGAATTTCAGCCACCTCCAAGTCAGGTTTCCAACAAAGAAACACCAGGGGTTTTGAACCAAAACAAATGGGACATCTGCTTTTTAGGGAAGAAGAAAACCATAGCTTCAAGGTTGTGTGTGCTTTTTTTTGCATTTCAAGGGTAAGTTATTACCAGATTTGCAACCAAAATATCATAGAATGGCAAAGCTTGGCGGGGTTTATCCTTTGCCTATGTCCTACTTCCATCTGCAGGACACTTTTGCTAAGCAACTTTGGTGGCTTCAAGTGTGTTATTGAATCATCTTGCCGTCGCCAACAGTAGCCATCCACAACAACTGATCAAATCCTTGACTTTAAACATAATGATTACTGAAAAAAGAAAACATCACCAAAACTCTTCAGATCCATTTTTTGGGTGGATATCAGTGATACTGTTGACAGGAAGAACTCCTGCACCACCTGGGATGCAAAAAAACACACAGCAAATTCTGCAATAAACTACACAACCTCAACTGGTGATCGCTGGATTTCTGGTTGCCATCAACAGTATCTTCCATTTTCATCCTTTTAAGATCCCATGTTTCGAGGCACCTGAGACTGTGAAAAGCCAGGCTCCTTGGAACTGCTTGGCCTTGTGGTGGAAGCCGATGTCGATGTCGGCCCTCGTTCCCCGGAAGGTTTCGAAGCGGAGAAGGCGGAGGATATCACGCCTGTTTTTGGACACACACGGCAGTGTCTTCATCCCAAGGTGAGATGGTTGTGTTGTCAAGGAAATTAATCTAAGCTAGAAAAAAAATACCCTAAATTCATGAGATATTTTGAATTTCTGAATTATGTCCATCACAAATACTACGTCCATTGTGATCCTTGGATTCTCTATTTTTTTGTCCAATTTCCAGATTGGATTCCCAAACTCAGTTGATCAACCCGGCCTTTGAAACAAGCCCAAGCCCCACAGGCCAAGAGCAAGACAACGACCACCACGATCAACACAAAGTCCAAGAGAAAGGTTCCAACATTCCCAGTACCCATCTTCACCATCTGAGCAGTTTGGATCAATTCTCCCCAGGAGGCATTGTGCAGCAAATGATGCATTTGCCTTAGTTCAACAGGTTCCTTCTCAGGAAAAAACACCATTTTCTGGCTCTTTGGCGGGACAAAAAAAAAGATGCCAAGAAACTGGACATGGTCACTCAATCGAGACATCTCACGTTTCGAGGTCACCTCAGACTCGATGTGCGTCACATTCTGCTGCACCTGGGAGTTTTTTTCAGATGTCGTTTTCTCAGATCAGACAGAGATTTACAGTAGCCATTTATAGCCTATGAATGCCTATGATGTAAAGTCCCTTAGCCATCGAATCCGTTGACCGACATCGAATCCCCATCCTTTCCAAGGCCGGCGCCTGCAGAAACGACACATCAAACACTTCCAGATCGGACTCCCTCACGCAGCTGGCTGCTGTCCATAAACAACACCACTTGACCTTGGGAGAATTCAACTCAGTTTGTTTTTTTGGAAGAAAACCCACAGTTAACACACACAAACACAAAAAAAAAGAGGTGTGTTACTTTTCTCAATTTTTTGAAGACCTCTGCTATTAAGCACCATTTTTTAACTCGCCAACAACCTGAGGTCCGCTCCCAGGACCACATGTTTTAAAGCATGAATGGGGTTCAGTTGCAAGGAAAGAGTTTTCCTTTGAGCCAGAAATGTCATGGAAATGTCTCTGTCATGAAGGGGTTTCAGGTGAAGAACTTCGATGTAGAGAAGTGGTTGTGCTTTTTTCGTTTGTTTATTTTTTTCGGATTTTGTATGAGACAACAATAGAGTGCTCAAAAGTTTATGAATGTTGACAAAAGTAAAGGATAACTCATCATGACCATCCATAGTTCACATTCATTTGATTCAGAAACTCCTGCCATGCGAGGTCACTAAGAGTGGTACTGTCAACCAGGATGTCATCAAAGCCATTTAAAAGGGCCTTGTCACATCATTTTCAGGCACATGTTCGAAACCATGACTTGTCGTCAAACAACAAGTCAAATGAACAAAAAAGTTTACAAATATTGCTGGAACTCATTGAACAGGAAGAAATTTGAATGCATTCTTCATCCCTTGAAAACCCTGCAAAGGGATGAACCAATTTGATCTGTTTTTTCTCCGAAGTTTTCGGAGCAACGCCTCCTCAGCTTCCATGGCTTCAGGCTCGGCCAGAACGACGGGCGGTTTTTGTTCGTGAACCAAAGGCCTGGGATTTTTTTTGGAAAGCCATCCATTGGAAGAGGCTGGAAATTTCCAATGAAAAAAGAATTTTCCAATCTTCGGAAATGGGTGAAACTATGTGAAACTAAATTCCGGGCAAACACACAATTTGTCATGAATAGAGTCGATTTTGTCAAAAACCTCCTTCACAAAATCAGTTTGCGCAATACCGGAGTTGGTAGAGTCATTTCCTCTCATCACGAATCACACGCGCCCAAACTGCCCACCAAGTGGCGCTGTTGGAACCGCAACCCCACACAAGGCCTTCGGAAAGAAAAAACCGACAGGAAATAAGTGGCCCAACTCTAGAGACTGCGATGTGGTTTCAACTTACCGTATTGATCCGTATGGAATCTTTTTGAGTCGCAAAAGCCTAAAGACATCTGTAAGAGGATAAATGTATGGTGCAGTCGTACATGATCTATATTGATCTATTATATGTTCGGTTGTTCAACCAGAAAAATTGCATCTAGAGTGAATCATTTGAATTATTGTGCCTATAATAACTGCTTGCTGTGCACTTTTCATCCTGACCTTGCTCATGTCTTGCACCATCTCAAGTTTGCTGGAGATGTCCAACAATGCTCCTGATTGCAGGAAGGAATCAATGAACATTTCGTCCAATGTTCAATGAAATGTGCCAAAGACAAAAATGGGGAAAACATATCAATAATGAACATCAAATGGAGCTGAGATGATGTCACTCTAGCTTTGACGTTGAGTTAGGATACTCTTGATCCACACAATCCTGCACCATCTGACACGCACCCAAAAAACCTGTAAATAGTAAATAGTGAGAAAACTCACAACCTTAACTGGTCAGCCAGATTTCAGATTTCTTCCATCAACATTTTCTTCCTTGATAACGTTTGGTTCTTATCTGTTTTGGTTGTACATTTTTTTGTGGCGAGAATCCACCCTCTTGGAATCCAAAACCCGTCTGGGGAAACCAACGATTCATCTCTGCTTGCTGGGCCATGAGCTCAGATTGCCGCGTCTGGAGTTCAGTCAAAGAGGACATGACCTGAACAACAAAACTCCTTCGGTTTCATCGGTTGTTTTCGTCCAAAAGTCCCCAAAAATTCGTGGTGTTTCCATTTGTTGTATGTTGCCGACTTGAAAAAAACACCTCGACAACAACTATTTTGTGGTTTCTAGATGTGGATAGAACACACATTCTCTTGAAACAAGGTAATGGTTTCAAGCTCAAACTATCAAGAACTTTTCTTGTCGTCGACAAAAATGCGGAAAAAATCGCTGGGTTTCCCAAGCCATTTTGCGGTCTTTTTGAAGTTGTGCTACCGCTTCCTGGGCCAAACTTGACCATGAATCTACTGGCGCCTTGGTTTTTCCTCTTGGCTGGGGACTGTTGTTGCGTATA
Organism: Breviolum minutum Mf 1.05b.01; assembly: GCA_000507305.1. Taxonomy (NCBI): domain Eukaryota; class Dinophyceae; order Suessiales; family Symbiodiniaceae; genus Breviolum; species Breviolum minutum. Next base: position 10,862 of record DF242210.1, on the reverse strand, counting down.
GAAATGGTTTTTCAGACAACTGGCCGGCCTTCTGAGCATATTTGTGGGAAATGGTGCTTACCATTTGGAAAATTTGTGGATTTGATTGGATTTGAAGCTTTCATGATGTCTCGGACTTTAGTGTCAAACACCCTGAAATGATGCAGTCCTGACCCCGACGCATGAGATCCGTCTCCTGTTTTGCCAAGATGTCCTCGTTCAAACCGGATTTTTTCATTGCAAAACGAAACATGGCAAAATGTGCAGTGTCTAGATGACTCCTCCAGCTTTGCCATGACACTCTCGCGCAGCTGGTCCTGTGGAACTTTTGTGATACCCCCGTGATTCTATGAAATTATCTTTATAGCTTACAACCATAGAAGGGGAAGTCAATTTTGAAAAAACTGGGGGGTGTATGTGTATGTACAGTACATATTATTTTATCATGATGACATATAATGTGTTATAACATTATACTATTACATCATTAGAATATTTAAAAGAAGTGTTGTTGTACTATTAAATTATCATATCATCAAATCAATATCTTGTCATTTGTTCAAATCATATCATCATATCACTATACTTCTATATCATTATACTATCGAATCATTATACTATGGTATTAACATATCATTGAATCAGTGTAATGCCATTATATTCTGATAAAACATTGTATTACAATACTGTTTAATTATTCAATTGTACTATCATTATATGATATGGTTATATAATCAAATATCAAATAATTAGATCATATTCTCAAATTGTAAATGGTCACAATGTCCCGTTCTATTGATATTGTTATTTTGTTAAATTGTGATATGATATTGAACATCTTTAATGGTATTTTAACAATGCATGATATGTAAATATAGAGTTTCTATTCCTATAGTTTGTTTTTATCCTAATATCTCTGTTGTGTTGTATTTTAGCAATGTTATACTACTATCTAAGAAAGTTTAGCAGGAAACAAATCCAATATACGAACTTTTGTTCACCCAGAAAAAAAATATATAGTTGAGAATAGAGTATGTGATGAGTAGAGCAGCTGAGAACAGGGTAGCTGAGAGTAGAGTAGCTCGCATTGGAGTCGACGGCGCACTGGAGTGGACATTTGGTGTGATCTTGGCTCTTTTCATCGCAGCTTGAAATGAAACATGTGCGTGCAGACAAGCTGCACTGGATTTGGCTTCTTTTCCAAAGAACTCTTTGCGGCGCATGTTTGTGAGTGACAAATGTTTGTGAGTGACAAATGTTTGATTAATGCGACTCTGGCAGAACATAGGTATCGAAGAAAACATGGATGTTGTGGAACAGAAAGGATATGTTCCATGCTTCCTACAGAACAAGAACACATATGCATGATTCGATACTGAGTAGTAGCCAGCGATGAGTCCGTCATGTGAGTTGTCATACGGCGCCGTATGCATGTGAGTGCTGCAGTGGCTGTCACGCAGGTTAGCTTGCATGGTCATTAAGTGCATTCGCGTGCGGCAGTGCCCTGCGCAGGGTTGTCGAACGTTTAGTAGAGTGTGAGGAACCGTTGTTTTGTTGTTGTTGTTGTTGTTGCTGTTGCTGTTGGTGTTGTTGTTGTTGCTGTTGTTGTTGTTGTTGTTGGTGGTGGTGGTGGTGGTGGTCTTGTTGGTGGTCTTGTTGGTGGTCTTGTTGGTGTTCTTGTTGGTGTTCTTTTTGGTGTTCTTTTTGGTGTTGGTGTTGCTGTTGGTGTTGCTGTTGGTGTTGCTGTTGCTGTTGCTGTTGCTGTTGGTGTTGCTGTTGTTGTTGTTCTTCTTCTTATTATTCTTCTTGTTGTTGTTCTTGTTCTTCTTCTTGTTNTTCTTCTTCTGGTTCTTCTTCTTGTTCTTCTTCTTGTTGCTCTTGTTGCTCTTGTTCCTCTTGTTGCTCTGGGTTTTGTTTCCAATCGTTTTGCGGGCAAAGTCTTTTTCCAAAATTAAGTTCGCCATACCCTTGAGACGTCCGCTCCGGCTTGTCTGGGCACCCTTGGTATTATCATATGATAACGACATGACGGAAGATTGAACGGATATCAACAAGAGGCTAGCCTCACGGTTCTACTTGTTCTCGACGGAATATCGTCTATCAGAAAGGTCTCAGAATTGGTTTCGCAGTGTGATTTCATTGAGGAACTCAATCTGAACCGGGTTGAACTTGCGGCGTGCACAGAAAAAGAAAGTTGACTGCTTGATATTTTTGTTGCTATTGGGGTTGTATGCTGGGCTAATCATATGATTATTTTGCGCCATAATCATTATATCGTGATATCATTATATAGGTGTTTCCTTAAATGGTGGTACCCCCAAAACAGCCCAAAATGATCATTTTTAGTAGGAAAACGGAAACCCCTGTATGATTATATGATTATCCTATGATTTTTGTGGTATCATCGCATCGCGTATATCGAGACCACACTTTGGTGCTTGAAAATCCAAGATTTTCCACCACCTCAAGTTTCTTGGCCGAGTCGGACAGGACCTTGCCTCGGTTGAAGGAAAATACAAACCATATCTTGGACGTTCAATCTGTGCAAAATCATGTCACTGTCCCGTTTCTGTGATTGACTCAATACAGAAGTTCACCTCTTTTGCTTTGATTCTATTGGATTCTGGAGATTATTTTACACGTGCTCATGGCTGCGCCTGTCAATCAGGAAGGCTTCAACTATTACATTGATGACCATAGACTTGGCCATTATGTGTGTGAATCCATGGTATTCTCGCAAATTTAGCCTCAGCCACACCCAATCTGACAAGGCTGGGATATGCACTGCTGCCAGCGTCATCCCCTGCCATCCTCAGTTGTCTTCCAAAGCAATGCAAATGCATAGCCTGTGTTGCTACCTCAAATAAACTTGGCTCTACAAACAAGAGTATATTTATATATATTATATGTTTTTTTGAATACGTACATGTAAAATACATACAATAAGGCTGATTACCATACCACCAACAGCCCCTAAATTGCCATAAATCAATGAACTGTCGTTCTCACTAAGGCTTCTTGACTCCAACCTTCCCATGGAGTTTCGCCAAGTTTCCTGTGGCCTGGTCAGTCAGCAGGTTGACAAACCGCCGCCGGTCCGCCCTACAATTTCCGCTGGGGCTGCGGCAAACACCCAATGAAAATGACACATCTGCTTGGGGGATTTGGAGGAATCTATGAATTTTCAAACACACCCCAAAAAATCAAAAAAATAACACATTTTAAATTGAACAAGTAGGACTCCGGTTCATAGAACGAGAGCAACTTTCATTGCAAGGCACTTTTTCTCATCTTTTTCTCCAGCTAGCAGCTGTCTTTTCCGTGAGAAATCACAGTGATAAAAGCTTCAGCGCAGTTGTGATCGCCCTGAACTGATCCACTGATCGCTACGTCCTACCAAAGGATCGTCGCGTGCCTCAAAGCCTTTGCATTCAAGCACGCGACAACCCGGGATCACAAACCATTCAAAGCTTCGCCCAGGAAATTTGGTCAAAACATTCTGGGACTATTGGATGCGTGTAATCTCAAAGTCTGCATTTGGGATATTTGATGATATTTGGGGATTTTGGTGATAGCAAGCTCCATTTGAAGCTTGTTTATGGTCAGTATAACTAGTCAACTCGTCATCTGCCACGCCGTGCCCGATCGGTTCATGCCCGATCGGTTCATGCCCGATCGGTTCATGCCCGATGGGCCAATCATCTGCATGACAAACGCTTTCGTACAGACAGGTAGAAGCCCTGGCCGCGACATCTCTCAACAGGTTTGTTCGCACAGATTCTAAAAAAGGTTGACACATAAAAAAAAAACAAGCCAGCTTTCAACTCTGTTTTGTTGTTTCTATGTCTCTCAAGTTTTTTCGAGTTTTTGTTTCAGCCGGACCTGAGCATCCTTTTCAATACGTTCAGAGTATCCAAAGCGATCCAAGTCTTTGAGGCATGCGGTGATGTTGTTGCCCACCACCTGAAACCATGGAAAACTTCCCCACGTCGTTGTGTGGCAGTTGAAATGTTGAAGGGTGGTAGAAGGGTGGCCCACCTTGGAGTTGAAAGTTAGAAACTTCCGGAGCACAAAATTGGGAATCAACCTGACCAACAGGCAGGTTGAAACAACAGCCTGTTTACTGATGGATCCTTATGACTGGTGAGACTTGCTGATGGTCACTGCCTGAAAACAAGCTACTGGTATGCATGTCATGTACACGTCGCCACCTCTGATTGACACCAAAGTCGTTCTCCCCAGCCATGATAATCAGGCAGCAGTCCTGATTTAAAAAAAAAACATCAAAGAGCAAGCAGGGATAGCCGGCTCAAATCTGGAGTTAACTCATTTGAAATCTTGATCCAAGCCAAATTCAGGGAAAGCATCCTACAAGGCAAAACAACTCCCAATCTGCAACAGACTTTTAGTAACTCGAGTCCTGTTGCTCCGGATCGGGACAAATCAAGGTTGTCGAAAGGTTCACCTGGAGATTAAAAAAAAATCAACCTTGTGGCTTCCAAAGTAAGTTGAACCATGGACTTCCTTTAAAAAAAACACTACATCTACCTTTTCTTATAGTAATGACTTTGAAACAGGCGGCAGAATAAGATGTTGAATCTTAAAAAAACCATAAATAGAAATGAACATATCATTGAATATAGATAAGATTGGAATAAGACACGATTCGAAAGGATGGCTTCAAGTGGCTTTTCAAGTCGATGATGCTTCACCATGTTTCACCTGCATAGCGGAAGATCTTGGAGGTGTTGGTGGCAGAGGCATTCCACAAAAGGAACCTAGGAGTCGTCGATGAAAAGAGGATGGGTGCAACAAATTTGCAAAGGGGCTCAGCTTCGATGGATGCGTTTCTCAAACTTAAAGGATCTCTATTCCAAATCACGAGTTTTGGGATGATTGGTTCATTTTGTGTTCGTTTTGTGTCCAGTAAAAATTTTAAGGATCTGAGCACCCATTCGGAGACCACATCCTAACATGACTACTACATCCGGCGTGACCCAGTGACCATGAAGGTCCTGCAGCTATGGCAAGGACCGGTTGCCACATCTTCCGCTGGAGGCCTTGGACAATCTTGGAATATCTTAGATAACTGGTGGACCTCTGTCGAATGTTGCAAATTTCATCAAATTTATACTACAGTAGTTGGTGGTTGAACCAACCCATTTGAAAAGTATGCTCGTCAAATTGGATTATTTCCCCAAGTAGGGTTGAAAATAAAAAATATTTGAAATCACCAGCTAGTATAGGATTGCTTGTGCCCAAAAAAAGGTGAAAGTTGAATCTGTAAGATCTACACCTGTTTATCTGTGCGGTGGTTTCTTTTATCCAGGTTTTCATCTGAGTGGCGTCCATTCAATGATGTAGACTCCCGGCACCGCAGCATCATCAATAAAGGCCCGGTGTATCTGAACCAACTTCAAGGGCTGGGAAAAATGTGTGGCGGGGGGAATTTCCCCCCGACCTATGGAATCTTTTAGTGACCGAATTTTTGGCCTGGGTAGTAAATCTGCGTGGGACAATGGGAACTTTGGCTTCGATGCTGAAAAGCAATGCCTGGCGACGAAGCGGCATAGGTTTCACTTCTTCAATTGCAAATCGACTGATTTGGAGCCTCCCAAAGAAAAGATGATGTTCTAAAAGACACAGCTCCTTACATGCCCAATTTTATTCGAAGACTCGCAGGCGAAAAAAATCTGAGAAGACACAGGTCACAACTCCTGAACCATGAAATTTGCCAAGGACTCTCAACCCCAAATCTGCCACTTTTTGAGTCCTTCTCACCCAACCTAATCACATGCAATTGGGCACTGGCACATCGTGAGAAAACGAACATTCACCACCCGTGACGAAAGGAAGCCTTGGAGGAGCAAGGCTGCACATCCAACTGACGAAAGGAAGTCCCAAATGATTTCCCAAAAAATCCCAGCCATGGTGGAACCCATCAACTTGAGATTTCAAACAAAATATGGATGAAATCATTCCAAAAACTGAAAAAAAACAAATCTGGCATCTCAAAAATCCTCCCATGTCTCTACTTCGAGAGTTTAGGTTTCCCGGACCAGTTGGAGACTTTGTCGGCTTCCCGAAAGAGTGAGAGAACCTGCGGGCTCAAGAGTTGGCATTGCTTCGGAATCGGGGTGAAAAAATCCGGATTGATCCTCACAACTTGGAATCCTCCCAATACATGTCTTTGTGCAGCATTTCAATGGCTGTAGGAAAACCCAAAAAACTCATTGCATGAGTCATGCATTTGGTGATTTTTGCGCGACCTCACATAAACTTCCTTGCACTTTCAAGCGCGACAAGGTAGAAATCGTTGTTGGTGCTGACCTTAGAGGGATTGGTCTCTCGGATTTTGTACGGTCTTCATGGTCCAAATGGATACTCATCTGGATGACTTGTAAAGCTTCATGTGTCAATCAACAAATTCATAAACACTACCTACCTTTTAGCATCCTTCAGCGCATTTAGCAGACTCGTTTTACCGAAGGCCACCGGGTATGAAAAAGATTTTTCTGGCTACCAACTTCTCTGACTACACTATTCACATAATGACTCACCTGGAATCCAAATTATCGATTCTCTGACAATGCCCAATGACCGCCCATCAAAAGTCACTTTTTTTTGTTTCAAAGCTGGCTTCCGCGAAAGCAAGTGGGGCCCCTTGCCATTTGTACCAAAGTTGCATTTGGAATTTGCTATCGCTGTGCTCACACGGAGCACTCCATCCTCGCACCAAGAACAACCCTTGTTGCCTTGACAAAACTTACTCAATCAGATCCAGCCTTCACCTTCCGGCGGTGCCCGAACACTTTGGCGCCTCAATTCGTAGGAAACACACACACCCAACACAGGATCCGGGGGTTGCCAAGGTGAAGTGCGTATGAATATTTATAAACGGTATCTATAAATAAAAACATATCTATACATATATATATATACAGCATATATATATATATGTTATGATATATTACATACACAACTAACCAGCAATGTACAGTACTACTGCAAACTTCTTTTAGGCAACATATAACATACCATCGATTCGACACACCACCATTTGGTACTGCAGCCGTGAGACGCAAAGGTCGCCTTGCGCGCCAAGGTCCGAAGCCAAATCGCTTCAACCGATTCGAATCTGTTGGACCTTGGGGGGTCCCAAAATACCACGGGAAATGGTGGGTTTGAAGGTCTTGGAAATGGTGGAGGGTGGTTTTCCTCACTTGTTGGGTATGGAAAACTGGTTGGTGGTTGAACCAAGTTGAACCAACCCATCTCTGAACAAATATGCGAAATTTCGTCAAATTGGATCATGGATCCACAATTTTCGGGGTGAACATAAACAAGATTTGAGTTGCCAACCACCTAGAAAATGCTGATTGATCACTAATTATAGTGATCACTATATAGTTCTGCTTTTTTTTGAAAATGGGATTAATCTTGGAAGTGTTTTACATTGTGATCAACATGTTGTTGATGAATGTTTCCACATGTGGGACATATCTTCCAGTTCTTTCACCTCACATATCTTTGCTGTAGAACTTTATAGTTACATCTATAGTTTCATGAGATGTTACCTACATTTTCATACGTTTAGCATGGAAGTCCTTACACAAGTCACGGGGGTCGACCGTGTTGCCAAGGACCACCCCACCGCAACGCAACGCCGTCAACCCCCGAGGCCCTTCACCGGCCCGACTTCAGGTTCAGGTCACGGAAGGTGGCCAGAAGCGGAGAGGCCTCCGTTGACAACGAGAGCGTCATGACCTGCTAACCATGCACCTTGAATATCCTTAAATATCCATCAAGAAATGCTGAAGTATCTGTAGATACTCAGAATTGGAAAAAACATATTAGTAAAACCATCCAAAGGTGTGTGAAACTTCCATACAGTTCAACTGGAATCCTTCCTTAAATGTTCTTGAATCCAATTCAATCCTGTGATTGGTGCTTTTCAAAGCCCCTTTCAAGTTATATAGCTCATGTGTCAGGCTGGTTTTTTCATAGATTTACATAAAGCCTCTTGAACAATCCACCAAAAAATGGTACTTCACCGCTTGTGTCCTTATGGTGCAACCGCCCCATCCCCCTTTTTTCCACTCACCTTCTAGAAACACAATGATGAAAGTTAGAGGACCAAGATGCAATAGTAAAAAGATCCATACTGTTGATGGACGAAATCCTGCACCGCCTGGTATGTATAAAACCTTGTAAACAATGGGGTAAACTACCTATCATCTGGTGCAGGATTTTGTCCATCAACAGTATCATGCAATTGACAAATATTTTGTGATAAATTGGTTTCCCTCCACAATTTCCTTCCCCCATTTTGTTCCCACTTTTTTCAAGGTTGAAGCCTTAAAATGGGACTCTTCGGCCAGGACCTCCATAGTTTCATCACCTTGAAAAATGCGAAGCCAACGCTATAGGGTCACTCACTGGTCATTGGGTTGTCATGGTGGTAGTCTCATGGCACCTTGCCGCGTTTTGATCAATTGGAGAAGATAATTTTCGAATCATTTTGACCACACCAGTTGATGTTTAACAGCGAGTTCACCCCTGAAAAATGATGCTTGGAAGACGATCCTTTCCTTTTGGCAGATTTTCAGGGGTTATCTTAAACTTCCAGGGAGTATTCCATTCCGTTGTAGAATAGACATTCATAGCAATTCTTAAAACATCAATGATTATTGATTGAATTTTCAATCTGATGAATCTTTCTGATTTTGCTCCAGGTGATCCATGAGTCCCAAGACGTTGGACAAACTCACAAACTTCGACATCTTTCTACTGAGTATATTGCTACAAAATTCAGCCACTGCCACCCCCTGGTTTCAGGACTGAAAAAAATGAGTAGATTTGATCATATCACATCATATCATATACCACGTCTCCCTATTTCCACCCATCCAGCACCACCAGCGCCACCTTCCAGCCCCAGCACCGATTGTTGGGTTGCCACGGTTGCCACGTCCGCTCCAGCCGCCGGCACGCGGCGCATGCGGCGGCCGCAGCGGAGGGCACCGACCAAGGTTCTGGGCCAGGCGATCAAAGCATAGAAAACGCCATCTGGACGGCTCTCCTCCGCCGTCCAATGGAGACGTGAAGGTTTAGAAACAATGCACCGAATTTTCGGTGTGTTTTTTTCGAAGTCCCTTGTTTTTTTTTTGATTTGGCTACAACTTTCCCCGTTTTTTGTTTTGGTTTTGTGCAGGACTCCTTTTTTGGAACTTGTGCAACCAGAATTTCTACAAAAAAGCCGAGTCTTTCAAACATTTCGAACCGGCTTCTGTTTTTCACAGCAACCATGACTATCCATCACTACCATCTCCAGGGTCACGTTTCACCTTTCATCCACGTCTCAAGCCGTCCGTCGTCTCAGGAGCTGTTCGTTCCCCCAGAAGGCTGGAGGAACTGCTAGCCGTCTCTCGGGTAAGAACGTCCGCCTTGGTAGAGCGGAATTCTTGCAGCCCAATGGAGGTTGTCTTTCCTTCGTCCATCAAATCTGATTGGATTTGAAGGATCATCATCCCAAAACATAAGAACTTCTTAGTTGCTATCTATTCACAAGTTCAACAAGTTCATGATCCGAGCCCAAACAAACAATAACGTTCTTCGGCTGGGATCATGGTCAGTTCCGACAACATGAAAACTGGAGAGCACCGATGAACACACTACATCCAAGTCTGGCTGTCTGGCTGAACTGGGACACTCACAAAAGATTAAAGTAAGACTAAGTAAAGGAAGTCGGTTGTGCCCGCTACATTCTCCCCTTTAGATATTGAGCCGCTGGTGGGCTTCACTGCAATTGGAGGAGAACGCAGTGACACAAACTCTCTCTCTCTCTCTCTCGCTCTCTTCAGTCGAAATTCTCAATCTGTGCACTGTGTCTTTCAAATCCCCCAACAGCCCACCCAAAAAGTCAACAGCACCAACTTGGTTCGCAATTAGGGATTGAACCTTAAAACATCCGATATTGCTGAGTCATCCCAATGGAATCTGCTCCCCCGACTGTCGTGATCTCTGAAGTCGTCGCAGCCAAAGCGGGTGGAGTCACCTGTCCACATAGAAATCTATGACATCCAGAGCAGCTAATATGAAGTATTAGATTTACAATTTATAGAATATAGTGTATTGGTATGATACAAATATATATATATATATATATTCATTTATTTTTTCATTTATATTGGACTCTTCCCCGTCACACTAACAGTGACCACAACTGGAAGCACAAAAAAAAGCACCACGAAATCAGTCTGACTTTGGGTCCTTGTGGATTAGACTGGCCTTTTTTAATGGCCATCTCTCAAATTAGAAACCCTTTTTGAATACAATTTGGTCGACAGCATTATGACATATCACATCTAAAAAACAAACTGCTTTTGTGCTCAAAACAAACGGCGGGTCTAGATGACTTAGCTATATATATATATAATAATGTGTATATAAACTCCACCTGCAGTGCTTTCGGCATATATCATATTGTGTATCTTCACGGCCTCATCCCCCGAAAACTCCGTAAAGGGCCTTCAGGATTCGGCACTTCGCTTCGTGCCGTCACCCGCTTATTGCAGTGCTGGCCTTACAAAACCCATACGTTCCCAGCAAGAAAGAAACCATGAATAGCATGAGTTTGATGTTTCTCAAAAAATGGTGACCTTAAAAAGGGAAAAAAAACAGAGGTTTTCGACTCAATCATATCGAGATACATGGTGCAACCACCCTATTTCCACAAGCATGGCCGAAACAGCTGATCATCAGATATCACTGTATCTGTGGATTCAAAGAGATAGAAACACTGAATTTAGATCAAAGATTTGTTTGACCCTACAAATGAGTTTACCACTAATTATGAATAAGTAGGTTTTTTTTTTTCCGAA
>DF242209.1:0-61133 GCA_000507305.1 Breviolum minutum Mf 1.05b.01 | reverse complement strand
GACATTGCCATGGCGTCAGAGTAGGACACCATCGAGTGACGGAAACCGTCTAACCCAGCACTGGGCCTGGGAAGCATGAAGTCTCGCTTCTCGTTTGCTGCTTCTCTGCCAAAGGCCTCATCAATCTCCCCGACCAACCCTTCTCCTTTGAAGTACCTGAGGCGAGCAGCAGGAATGCCCAACGTGTCACTCCATCTCAGCATTCCCCAAAGCTTCACGAGCTTGAACCAGGCATACAACCTGATGTAAAGGCTCTTCTGCGGGGTCAGCACCAAGAACTCCATGCAGAGATCACTGGAAGAAGAAGGCGATTGGCGCTAGCCCTCTCCCTTGAAACCCACCAATGGCTCTTCTCCACCTCTGCCATGAAATTCCTCAGAGTCTCGTCCTCACTCAACTTCTGCTCCCTTCTGACTTCAGCAGAAGCTTCAAGAAACTTCAGGGCCTAGAAAATCGACTGAGGCACTGACTTCCCGCATGGTTCCTCCAGCCTCCCTGCTATGTAATCCATAAGCTCACCGTTGTGGAACCAGGGTTTCCCTAAGGCAGCTGAAGCGAACTCATACATCCTGGTCCCCAGTCTGACATGAGCCCTCAACGTGTTGGCTCTTCTGCCCATAGCGTGCCTCTTCATCATCCAGACACTGGCTGCCTCCACCTTCTTGTCATCCTCCGGCAGCAATCCAGCCTTCTTGAGGAGCTCCACCAGCTTGGTGATCTGCGCGTTGCGCTCATCTTCTTCTATCCTCTCACGCTGTGCATCCTCCTGCGCATGATGCATCCTCCTCGCCTGTCTAGTGGGCCAAACCACTCTGGGCCAAATCCAACTGCAGCTGACCCTCTAGGAGAAGCCAAGAGAATGCTGCAACGAAACTCCAGAAATGAAAGCAGTAGTCTGCCGTGAGGAGTGAGTGATGCCTTCAGATTTGGTAGGTCATCAAATGGATTCCCAGGAGGTGGTAAACCAGTCCATGGATCGCCAGGAAGCACGTAGGGAACAAAACCAACAGGAGGCGGAAGACCAAGGGGCTCCGTAGGCCATGTGATATCTGAAAGGTTTGTGCCTGTCGTTCCCGAAGGAGATAATCTCAATAGAAGACCCGTGCTTCCATGGAAATGCTGCGAAATAAGCAGCATGGGTAAGATAATCGAGTGCCATCGATGTCCTCTGTAGTGCTGCGTCCTTGGTAGTTTGTAGCGGCGAGAAACCACTTTGAAAGAGCACGTTGGGAGTCGTCCTTCTTTCTTACAAAGGTGTCGTAGGAGAAAAAAGGTACCGATGGACATCCACCACCCCATGCAAATCCAGTATAGGTCCGAAGCCGCAAAAACCCTGGGAATGGGACAAGGTCCTGGCACTGTAGAGGCTGCTTGTGCTGAGTCTCCACGTAGACGTGCTGTCCCAACAAGATCAATGTGTTGCCACCTGTAGAGCTCATCGTCCTGGTTAAAGACCTGTGCCAAATGTTCTTCGAGTCCTGGAAATGGCAATAACCGAGGTGCGACCCTAATGTAGTCACCGTGATCAATGGCTTGTCGCGAAGTCTGTGCCCAGGGGGAGCCATTGTGGTATACTGGACAGTGTTCTTGATCAACCCCACAAAAAGGGACCAGTCCAAGTGTTGCGAGCACATGTCCTGTAGTTGCAAAGCGTGGTAGAACAACTGCTCGAAAGAAAATAAATTCTCGCCACTGTAGCACGACCAAAGGCACCATGTGTGTGGGAGATGGTAGATCCGACTGTGCAATGACTACACAGTAAGTGACATCGTCCTGCTGAGGGTATTCAGCTGCAATAGACTGGTGCACAGTAGCCACTTGCCAAGGGTCATATCGTAATCTGGGCCATGCAGTGAATACTGATGTACGCCAAGACCGAGTTCCAGGAGGTGTAAGGGCATGAATGTGCGTAGGTCTTCCAGGTGCAGCAGGTCTGAATAGATGTATCACTCTGGTGTACTCATCAGCATCTGCAAGTTCGGATGACTCTGAGGTGCTCGCAAACTCAGATGTAGAGTAACTAGATGTGAGTGATGACATAGACGGTGTAGGCACAGCCTGTATAGGTTGTGGTTCGGGCTCCTCATCACTAACAACCGGGCTGCATGGAAATAGCTCGATTTGGACGAAGGAACCATGTCGCAGTGCAGTGGCTGGACCCCGCAGGTATGAGCCATCCACATCAATGTCACATCGATGTGAAAGAGTGCACGCATCCAAAAGGCCAGCACGCTGTAGAATACCCAAAGATGAAATCTGTTGAGGAAACCATGGAATGGTAGTGGCAGTATCTTGTGTACCTCTTCCGTTCCAGATGATTTCAAGAAAGATGGCCGCTTCTCCCAAGTGTGCCCGCTCTTCGGCATAGGTCAGCAAAAGGAAATGACGAGCACCTTCATTCAAAACCAAACTGCGTCGAACTGATCCATGAGCTTCATGAATCTGCCACATAGGTCCGCCCTGTAGCACCCCAGCTACATCAAACCAAACTTGGGCCACGGATTGTAAGGTATTCACCGCGTCTTGATTTTGCCATACCCGTAGAGCAAAGGATGAGGATATCCACGGTGTAGGACGTTCGGCACGATGGATCTCAGCATCATAGAAACCCCCAAGTGCCGGTTGAGGAAGTCCATAGAACTGATATACCCATTGCCATCTTGCTTGCCATGGGTCAGGTGCTGCATGTGTAGCAGCCTGCGTCCTTTGTCTCAAGCTCGCTCGCACCACCTCGTCCTCAGAGCCACTTGCATACCCCATGAGCAGGACATAGAGGAGGAGATAGTAGGAACCACGTCCGAGACGTCGACCAAATGTCAAAGTGCTGACTCGACATGAGTGTGCACTGTTGTAGATGGTCCATAGACCAATCATCCAGATCGAAATCCAGAGAAAGGTAACCATGTAGAATTGACCGATCCATGAAGGACCAGTAATTGTGAAACAAGCGGTTCTCAAATCTGTACGACCGCTCCACCCTGTTGATTTCTTTGAAGCGTGAGCATGCCATACTTCCGAAGGGATCTCATTCGCATCAAGAGAAATAGTAAATGGCTCGTAGTCATATGCCACAAAATGTAGAGAGGCGACAACACCCACGTCCACCTCCTCCACTATTGGCAAGGTACGCTCTGTTGATGTAGGAGGCTTCCATTCGTTCCTCACATCATCATCTCCTTCAGGATCATCTAATCTCAATCCATGCCTTCTTGAAGGCCAATTCCAGCATTCTCCAGGTTGACCACAGCGGGCTTGGTCCCATAAGGTGATCCTCTGGGGGTGCGTTCCCTTGCAGCCACTCCAAAGGAATCTTTTGCCACTCCAAAGGGTGCCCTTGCATCTCGCCTCACGGGCAACTTGGGTCTCTGAGGGGTATTTGGAGGAGCCATTGCTGCTGCTGGATGTTCCACGATCGGTGCACCTCCTGCTGCAAGCTGTTGATACTCGATGAAGGCCTGCATTTGAGCCTGCATAGCATAGGCCACATTGTGAGCTTCTTGCGCATCGAGCTTTGCTTGGTCCAGCTGTGCTTGGAGATTCTTCTTCTCGTCCTGCTCCGCAGCCAGTAGTTCGTCCAAGGTGAGGTCCATCTTCTCGTCCTCTCCCTGCTTTTCCTGGCCTGATTTCAAAAGGGCTAGATCGTTCTTGAGCTCCGTGATCTCTTCCTCGAGTGTTTGTATCTCTGCATGATGCCGAGCCTTTTCCGAAGAGACGTGTTGCCTCATCTCTTCTACAAAAAGAGCCCACTGATCGTTTTTGGTCTTCACCAAAGCTTCTTTTTTGGCGATCTTCTGTCGGCACTTGCGCAGTTTGTTCAAAGACTGCTGTTGGTTCTTGATCTCCTGGTCCTCGGCAAGGGTTGTCGGAACCAGAGTTTCTACCAAGGTAGCCACTGAACGGTCTTTGGCAGCACATGCCAAAAGGGGTTGATACAATTGCTCTTGCGAAGGAATCCCTGTTGTGGAAGTAGCCGATGAGGATGATGCTACACCACCAACACGATCGTAAGAAGGCAAACCTCCTTTTCCGCCTTTGTTGTTGTCCTTGGATTCCGAAGTCTTGCGCTGATTCTTGGTGCTGCGCTCTGACTTCTCGTTGTTCCACCATTTCTGTCTGTCGCCCCATGCCATGAGAGTGCTTGACAAGGTGCGAAAGGTCTGCGAACCAGCAAGGTAGATAGGCCTGGTGTGATGGCTTTCCAGAAGAGATAGTGCAGAGGAACACCGTCTAATCTGATTTTCCGAAAGCCAAGGTTTGAACCGCAGTTGATGGATCGTGGACCGAGCCCTTGATCGTTGTAACCGCAGTTTCCGATGCCACGTAGGTGAAGAAATCCTCGTCGTACTTCACCACGTAGCCCGCCACACCCAGCAAACCGGAAGCCCTCTATTGCAGAATGGAGCGAAGCGAGTGCGCAACTCGTGGGGATCGAGGCAATCCTAAAAAGGTCTTCCTTGAGCCCTTGAATTAACATGAATACATATATTGAATCCGATTTCGAATGTAGGCCGGCTGGCCCCGCAGAGCAACAGATCTCTTTAGCAAAGTCTTGATCCCGAGCGCCAAGCTCATTATCAGCTGCACCCGCGGTGCTCAGTCACGCAGCTGCCCTGCTCATAGCAACTTGGTGAACTGCAAGAGGACAGAAAGAAACAAGTGCTCTGGAGACTGCGCTGATCTGATCTGACCACAAAACCAGCTGCTCAAAGTCACTAGTTTCAACAATGCCCGGCTCCTCCCATCATCAGTGTTCGCTAGCTGTGCAGCTTCTCGTCGCAAAACCTGCGCAACCAGCAGAGCTTCAAACAGTGCAATTCCAAGGTCGTAGCACATGCCAGTTGCGAATACTAATCCAGTGAGATGTATTATATCCATGAAGTGATGCATTCATGGCTGGAGCACAGCTGGTACTGCTCCAGCAGCCCGTGCTTCTTGCATGTCAAACACGGTTCAACAACTGTCATTGACGCCGACATCTTGCAAACATCCGACCTAGAAAGCTTGAGATGGAACAATGATGGACCAAAGGCGCTTGAGTTGTCATTGCGTCGCCCATCTGAGTCACAACTCCCAAAATCCCCTCACTGACGTCCAAGCACTGCCTCTGAGCTGCTTGTGAGTTTTGGCTTCTTGTGCCTTCCAACCAAAGCGACCCAAGCACCTACAAAAATTGTATGAAAAAGCATGATTTGTCACCTCACAGAAAACAGGACGCTGTTGCAGGATTTTCCAGCAATTTTCCTAGGGTACCCCCTACCAAATTGTACTGAGAAAATGCAAATTTTCCATGAAAAAAAAGTGCAAAACCCACTGTTTTCTTTTGATTTCTCCATTGTCTTGATAGGGTGTGTGCGAACCAGACTCTGCAACAAAAAAATGACGAGACTCTTGATGAGGAAAATCATCTAAACAGAATTCTTTTTCTTGTCATTTCGCCCATTGGCATGACGCCATCCGAGGCTCCAAACTTCGCGAGTCTGTTGCCCCAGATTCTGCTCCAAGAAGAACTCGACCAAAGTCTTCAAGAAAAAAAAGACAGGAAACCACGAAAAGCAACGTCGAAAACCCATGAAACAGCTTCCACTTTCGAAAACTTCAGCAAATTTTGCAAGTCCTGGAGTACTGCGAATCTTGCTTTGACTATCTCTACACTTCACGCTGAAATGTAAAATGAATCTAAACGTAACACAAAACGTCAACACATCAAAAGTACTTTCGGAAACGCCCCTCCTTCAAAAGGCCCTCCTTGGCCCTGAGGATCCTGATTCTCTGGGCTCCTCTGCAACCTCTCTCGGCACAACAAAATGAGCGCTTTAAATTATGACAAAAACCGCGTGAAAAGAATGAAAAAGACCTCCACCAATAAACAAGAAAACTTGGAAGCATTGAAGCTTTGACTTGCACTTGGAGTTCAAAACTACTTGAAATTCTGCCTGGCCAGGCGATCTTCCAATTCATCCTCTTGGCGCTTCAATTGAGCTGCCTGGCCAAGAAATGAAAGAAGACTTCTGCAACATGGGATGTCGTTGATGTCAAAATAGTTTTTGCCAAGAAGCATGTCAAAGATTAGTGAAAACAGTATGGAAATTAAGATGGAAACATGTTGACAGACCTCATCATAGCGCTCCGAATTCACTGCCATCTTTTTCTGCTCAATGGCACCTGTCCACTCGAATGTCTCTCTACAAGCGTTGTCTGCATCTCATCAAGTCTCTTTCCTGCACCCCATCGTTCTGCAGCATTGTGAAATTCCTGTGCCAGGAAAACAGGCGACTTGTTGTGCTAGGGCATGTCAATGTATCGTCAGGAATCGCATTCTTTGGTGAATCTCAAAACATGTCATGCACAGGATATTTACGAAGGTTGCGATTCAAGAACATCAAGTTTTCGTATCTTAATCTTCAGTTTGGATGGCAGGATGGTATCTTTTTTTTGGCATAGCGAATCAGGGAGTGAAAAAAGACCAGAGGCCGCCAGGCCGCAGTCCTCAGCCGCTTCAAAGAGCCGTTGTCGCACCTGGCCGAAATGGAACAATTTGACGTATTGGAGACACGAGGACCCAATTGATTCCGATTGAACTCAATTTGATTCACTCCACGTGGCTCTCTTGGTTGCTTGGTCCGTTGCTTTTTCCACGATATTTTCTCTGGTTTTTGTCCGTGCCTTTGAACCAGCTTCATACATGACATCAATGGCCTCTGCCAGGGTTCGAAGCAGTTCGAGGTTTGTCGACGTCTCAAGGCGTCTGCATCGTATTGGAACAGTCTGGGAAAAGATTTGAACAATTCAAATGCTCAGAGTGTGGGAAGGAATTTATGTCACGTGATTCAATTGAAAGTGCGGAATGCTCTCCATGTTTTCGTTGTCCTTCGCATTGCTGCGCAGTGCTTCAGTCCTTTACCCCCTTATGTCCTCTCTCAGCCATCACTCTACATCCATCTAGTAAACAACTACATATGTTTTGTTAGATGTTTTCTTTGATGGGTTTTGATGTTTTTGATGTTTTTGATCCCATGTTCAGAAAGTGAAGTCAAGCAATGAGCGCAGAAAATATTGTTGATGGTCAGGTGCGAAGTTGATGGTCAGCACATTCTACCGACGATCTGCCTCTGTTGCATATTGCAATAGATGGTGCCCTTCATACCTGGAGGGATAAACAAACGCCAGTATGCACCATCAATTCCCTTTGCACAGTTCAACCCGCCGCACTTTGGAGCCAACCATTTGAAGATCTGAACCTCGAGTCAAAGAAATGCAGTTTGCATGCATGTTGAAACATGTTTTGCGGCAAAAAACTGCTCGACTTTTGTTCGTTCACTGTTTACTATGGATCTTGACTTAATGCAGTCTTTGTGGTTTCGGTTTTTTTGTAAGGATTATGAGTATGTGTTTTGCTATGTTTTCCAATTAAATGGCACGAGATTTTTTGAAGTTTTGCATTTTGGGGGGCCGCGACTGTTTGTTCTTCACTGGGTTCGGGCACAATGACCTCAGCTCATCCAACATCAACCTACGTCTCTCACGGCGCGGGCTCGGTTGGAAACGACGCTTCCCGGCCCCCGTTGGCTGAGAGGATGACGGGTTCACGTTCCAAGGCTGGATCCTTCTCTATGTATTTCCGATACCTTGCAGATTTGGAGTGCGAAAAATGTGTTTAGGGGCACAAAAAAAAGAGGAGGGCTCAGAATGAATTGATGTTTCCCAAAATCTGGATTGCAAGAGACTGCTGAAATATTAAAAGAGATGAGGATAGTAAGATAGTGTAACAGATGAAATGTGATGAAAAGGTCTTTGGGAAAAGACCAATTCCTCATTTCCTCAAGTTTCTGTTGGATGGCCCGGATGGCCTTGGATGTTTTGGCTTGGTACCACATTTCTTGGCCAGTGGCAATCAGAAAAAAAATTGGAAAAACGAAGAAACACATAATACTTACTCTAATTTCAATTTCTTGGCATGGGGTCAACAAGGATGTTTCATTAGCAGCACGCCCCACGACATAGGTTTAAGTCATGCACCCCCAGCCCAGATCCTTGCGGAGAAGCTAGGCTCCCTGGCTCAGTCCGACGTCGCTTTCGTGCAGGAAGGAGGAAAGGCACGCAGTCAATCATCCTAGCTGCCAAGGCGGATGGCAACCTCTCGTCGGGATCGGGTCGTAGAACTGCCAGGACAAAGCCTCTTTCACGTGATCCGTTCAAATCCGGATCACTGGCCTCAGGGCCTGCCAAGATCTTGGCCTTCATATTGCCGATGCTGATGCCTCTGCCTGTCCTTCCCCGGAATGGATACTTTCCACAAATCAGCTCATGGGACACCACGCCAGCAGCCCACACATCTGCGGCAAAGCCGCAATAGCCCTCGTCTGCTAATTCTATCATCTCCGGCGCCCAGCATTTTAACGAACCTGCCGTCTCAAAAAAACGTCCATTGGTCCCCTTCGAGGCGCAGCCAAAATCGGCTAGCTTCAGAGCTCCGCACGGTGCCTGTAGGATGTTTTCCATCTTGATGTCTCTGTGCGCAACCTTCAAACTGTGAATGTGACCCAAGCCACAAAACAGGTCTGCAAGCAGCTTCTTGACGTTTTTGCCTACAGGGCCATATAGAGGCCGGAGCTTCTCTAAGGCCAGTAGCCCTGGCTCGCAACGAAGCAATTTCACAACATTTGGGCTTTGGCAGAGGGTCAAGAAATGCGCTTCTGTGGCCAGCTGGTCTGTGAACTGTGATCGCTTCACCGCCACCATCCTATTGCCAAACTTCCCAACAAACACCATGCCCTGGCAGCCAGAGCCCAGCACCTCATCGGTCACTCCGATTTCAGGCTGAAGTTCTTTGACCTCGCCTTGAGCGGCTAGAATTGCCGCTGTGGCTGCTGCCACAGCCGCGCAGCACGCTGCACCTATGCCCAAGGGCATTAGCACGACAGACGACGCAGCACCAGCTACACCAGCAGCTGCGACAGCAGCAGTTGCCCCGCCAGTTGCTCCGGCAGCTGCTGCCGGCGCTGTCGTCATTGCCATTGCAGAAGCACCTACTGCAAAGGTGACCTCCATGAGTGCAAATGGAGGGTCTTGGCAAGATTCTGCCTGAAAAGAAAATTTCTGCTGGTCAAATGCTACAAAAAGCCTGCAAACTCGAAAGCACAATTTGCATTGACATAATTGCTAGTCATTTTCGTTTTGTTAGCCAGGATATGTGAAAAAAAACGTGTCAAGTAATTTGAATGAATGGAGCGTTCTTGTAGACGATAATGAATGAATGTAGTGAATTCGGCATCTGACGATATCTGAAAAGTTCTCTCAGAATGTCACTAAAGGGGAATGATGCCCTGCAGGCGACAATCTGTGTGTGTAGTGCAGCGAAGCCGTCTAGAATAAGAAGGGAACGCTTGGAACCGCGAACATTCGCAAGCTTCAAAGCTTCACTGTTAGCTTGTTAGTTTGAAGCTCGTATCGGTGCTCATGCAATTAAATGGCTGCAGGGTGCAATTCAAAAGTTGCAGTTTCAAATCATGACTGTGAAGACATCTTGAAAAGCATTAAAGTGGACAACACCTTTTTGATTGCCATGCCAATCAGGCAGTTTCGGGCTCACTCTGATTGATCAAACTCAATGCCTAGCGGTTGGCTGTGCATGGTCTGATTCCAACACATGGTCTGATCTGCCCTGGAAGCTGCCTGCTGCAATTGTGGTTGCCAAGATGCCTGGCAGCAATCGTGTTTCGCACCAGCAAATTCCCTTGTCAAAGGTGTTAAGTTTCATGGCTTGCAGCTAAGATATTTGCTAAAATGGTCAGCTTGGTAGAGAGTTATACACGGTCGCCGCACCATCCACGGTAGGAAAAAAATGGCAATATGTTCAGCTGAGGTGGCATGGATGCCAAAGTCAATCACATGCTTTCTTCAGAATGGACTCAGAACTCATAGGGCTCATGAACTGATCATGACTCATGAACCTCTTATGAGCCTTTCTTAAATTCTCCTGTGAACCCACTTGAATCAATGCCTTGGTCTTCCCCAAGAACTTCTTCTGCATGTCGTTAAGGCATCCCAACACCGGTTCTCGAAGGGCTGTGTCTGGCATTTGGTTCACCTCACGGGCTGAAGCGGAGCAAGACATTGCAAATCATCACAATTACAACAGCCTCAAATCATGTAGCAAACCACAAACACTTACAGTTCCATTATAAGACATAGAGGGAAAAAAACAACAGGAGTTTGTCTTCCAGTCCACATGTTCCACTTTCGTCGCATGTGGCCACACACGCAGGCTGAGGCCACCACGAGATCCACCAGTTGCTGACTCAAATCACCTGAGTTGATGTTTTCCTCGAAAAACTTCCGAATGCATTTCAAACAAGTTGAAATACTATAAACAATTCTCATAAATACTAGCCAAAAAACCCAAATTCAACGTGACTTTTCAATCATTCCTGCAGCGTTGGACATAGAAATTTCTATCAAAGCTATGAAGCCGTCAGAGCGACCTCGGAAAGTCTCTGTATCTCAGCTGCGAACGAAATTCTGCACTGCCACCCTTCCTCAACAAAAACACATCACTAGCCGCATTGGCCCAACAACTGCATCTGATCACTTCCTTTTGATCGACAAAAATATACAAACCTCCTATCGAAAGGAAAGGAAGCTTTACGTACATTGATATAAATACAGTACACTTGAGATCCTTCGCAATACAGTTTGCACACCTGGCTACAAGACGTGTACAATAAAGACATCAAACTTGCTGATGATGAGCTCAGTTCGTGCACTGCATTCTGCTATGTTGTGCTGCCGTCTGTCACTTTCCTTCTGGCAGTACTCGTCATTGTTGGGTGCTTTTTGATTGTAAATTGCAAGGCCTGGAGACAATGTCAAAAGATTAATGAAAGCATGCTAAGTGCGATTTAAAAAAAAAGCCAAGTTAAGACATTTCAGAAAGGGAGCAAAAACACGGCTGTTCTGAGACCCGCACATTTGTACGAACAAATCGAATCTTGTCTGGCCTGTCAAGGATATGGCATCAAAGGCGTGTCAAACATGCCTTCTGCCCTATCTAGCTTAAAGTGGCTTAAAGGCTGAAGGCTCTTTATGTCTTTATGTTTTCGGGTCGCATTTTCCTCTTTTGTTCTATAGTTTCAACATGTTCCAACCTTGTACACAGGGATCCTATCCTTTTATAGTGGGTGACGACCAAATGGCATTTCTGGAAACAACAGGGTCGATGGCACATGACCCAAAACAGGCTAACCAAACTTGAAGCGAAGAATGTGCGTGTGTGCTATTTGAATGGTAGTATCTGACTATATACATATATATATATATACATCTATATTTTGGCATCATCAACGCACCTTTTGAACATCCCAAAGAAATGTTTCTTGTCATCATCCTGTCGATCACCAACCTGTTGGCTTGACTTCCGACTTCCCTTTTCTACAAAAAAACCAACGAAAACCTCCTGGATTTTCCATGCCACTTGGAGTGACCGTGTGTCTTCTTACAACCCAACAATCTTACAACAACTGAACCCAACAAAAGCTGGAACGTTGCCATCTCTTGCTATTGTGAAGCGCCTTGTCGCCTTATCACTTCTATAGGCAGCACAGTAAGCGCGGGCTATTCTGGAACCGCTGTGGGCCTGGACGAAGAAAAGAGGATGAGGATGTTTTGCGAGTGGACAAATTGCTTACCAAAAGAAAAAAAGGAGTCAAATTCCCATGAATTATGAGCAAAAATGGTCAAGTTGAGTAAAACTTAAAGTTTCAACAAAGATGAAAGTTGATATAAATCTATATGAAGTTGACAATCAACTGAAGCAACATCTTTTTCATGAATTGTAAATTGTGCCATGCGTAAGACTTGACACAAAGCACACACATTCGCAATGCCGCAATGCGAGCGGAGTTGCAAATAAAAAACGAAATAAAAGCAAATCAACAAAATACTTTGTATCAAATGTTTGTATAAATCATGAAGTCATCATCATTTAAATAGAAGTAAACTGTGGTTGTGTTGGATGTCATACATCAGGCTACGTAATATTTGTTTTGAATTCGGCTGATGTACGATATTGATTTTGGCTATGTGCCTGCGGTGCTCAAGCAATCGCAGAAGCTCACGGTTCAAGAGTAACACCTCGGTTGTGTTTCCGGCAGCCCAACGTTCCCACAGCAGGCAGACCTTTTTTACACCTGGCACATCCTCTAATTATATTGTAAGTTTACTCATGTAACATGCTAACGGGTGTTTATGTAAACATACAGAAAAAGGTTTTGCTCCGATGCCGTATGTCATTAACTGTATCAGCCAAAGTGAGATAAGGCTCAAGCAGCAGTCCAATGTAGCCGAAGGCAGCAGCGTGGTGCACAGTGTAGTCCTGTCGGCACTCTTCTCTTGACTCTCATGTTGAAGATTTGTTGAAATGAATTACAAAAGGTCCTAATATGTCCAAATGGTCATGTGGCAGGGTTTTCTTTCTCCCGTCCTTCAAAACCATGGCCCTGCCTTCAGCAGCATGCCCGCAGGTTCGCGAATACCCGGAACAGCCTTCAAAATGCTAGAGAGCTTCAAGTGCCCTCAAGGCTATTTTCAAGAGATATACCCTCTAGGGAACGAGGGAAAGCACCATTGGAATGGGTCAGGATCCTATGCACATGCCTTTGCAAAAGAAGGGATTCAACATTTGGGAGCATTAAAATCCCTAGAAGAGGAACGGCGAAAGTGAAATGAGTGGCAGGCTTGTTGAAAAGCATATTCACGAGGAAAACAAATTGCAACTGCAAGAATAACAGATTTGATTGTGCACTGAGGAGGCCAGAAATTAAAACTCCCAAATTGCTTAAAAGACCAAATGGTCTACCATGAACATCAAAAATGAAGTTGAGTAAACTTAAGTTCAAAAAAGATGAAGTTGATAAATCTATATGAAGCAAATCAACTTGCAAATTGATTCATGACTTGTAAATGCCTAAGACGTGACACAAACTCACATTCGTAATGCGAGTGGAGTTGCAAATAGAAAACAAAATAAAAACTGAAGCAGCAATATACCAGTATCAATGAAAATCCCATCCTCTTTCTTGAAGCCTCCAGCAGCGCGTCATGGAGTCTTCCCCGACGATCGCCTTGGCAGCTCTTTGCCTCTGCTTGCCTCCATGCGTCATCACCCAGCAACAAAGGCCCATCAAAGTGGATGTTTGGCTGAAATGATGGACCAGGCTTAGCATCATGATATAACCACCAAGAAAGAAACAAGGCTTTGAATCCCTTTGCCATTATTGAGCCTGACATCATGTCTTGAGATGGGTGCCACGTGGCTCATCAATTGGGTCAAACGCAATGCAGCAGAAATCCGGCCTGGACGGATGAAGATCTCAATTTCGATATCAAGGTTTGACTGAAACAGTCATCGGCACACCTCACTGCTTGGAGGTCTCTGG
Source organism: Breviolum minutum Mf 1.05b.01 (assembly GCA_000507305.1). Classification (NCBI taxonomy): domain Eukaryota; class Dinophyceae; order Suessiales; family Symbiodiniaceae; genus Breviolum; species Breviolum minutum. The sequence continues at coordinate 47,700 of DF242209.1, read as the reverse complement.
CTCACGACGAAAAGTTTCCCCACACTCACCGGAACCAAAGGGGAACCACCTACAAGGATCTGGGCCGTCATGCTAAGTCGAGTGCACTCATTTGCCTATTTGGTGAAGAGCTTTGACGAGAAAAAACTGCAAAACTGAGTGCCTTATGGTCAACCAGCTCAGTCTCTCCCTCTCCGCAGCCTGAAGCTGATCTTTTTCAAGATGCCACTGGCCCTAAGGGCGGTCTGGCTGCTAACTGTCCCTTCTTTGTGGCGGTGCCGGTCCGGCAGCACCCAGGAACAAAAAGTGAAGCGAATTCATATGAATTTTTCATAGTTGTCAAATGTTGCCAAAATGGTGATTTCGTTCCAGCGGAATCATTTCCGTGCAAGGTCAATGTCTTGCAGCCTTTGTCCTACATGTTCCTAACAAGCCTCTGGGCACCACATCCCATGCACTTGCACAGCAGGATCGTCCAACGTGGGTTGGGGGTCCTCAAAACATCCACATAGTTCGGGGCAAAAGGCTGTGACAGGCCTACGCTGGTCCTGAGAGGAGTGCCAGTTGAAACAAAACTCAAAACGGCCCCATGGATCATCTTCCCACAATGAGCAGTTCCAATAGGGGTATTCAGCCCATTCTGAGTTCTGCCAGTACAACTCCCACCGAGCCTTCCGATCCAATTCATCTTCCCGGAAGTCGTGACACAAAGAAAAATTCTTGAAAGAAGGCTCTTGTGTGCACGAGTGGAGACAGCCCACGGAATGGTATTGACCTGAGTCCGGTCGAGTACATCCGCAAGTTTCAGGGCAAAGCAAGCGTACCAAAACCATGGACACATTGTTGCAATGGAAGCTTGCTTCGGAGCAAGTAGTTGCACCTGTCAGTGTTTCAACAGTAGACCAAAGCCACATCCCCGTCTCGAAGCTCGCATCGGTGGCGTTAGTGTCATGACATCCAACACCGGTAAACCACCAGTGAATTGTGTCTTCCTGCGCAATGTCAAAGTGGTCCATTGCCAACCAGAAGGGAGGGATTCAGAGGGTTCTTCTTTTACAAGGTGCTTAACCGTCACTTCTCTTGGAACTCCGTCACCCTCAAGAACACCAACCCAAAATTGTGATGCTTCCAATTGCCCTTTGTACTCTTCAGCCACAGCACGAAGCAAAACAAGGATGCCCTTAAGCAACTTATTCTGGAGAGCACTTCCATCATCAGTATACGGAGTGGTGTCCTGCACCAAGATTGGTCCGAAATGCGGGTGGGATTCGATCAAAAAGTCGACGTTCCCACCACACATGGCTCTCTGCACCGAACGGGCTGCTTCAGCATTGTTGAAGACCTCAAGGAAAACCAACAAGCTTACCATGGTCCAGAAGAACAAGAAGCCGAAAAAGCTCACTAAGTTGTTCTGCGGTCTTGTCCTCCTCAGTTTGGGCGCAGCGATGGATGAGACGAGAAGCTTTGCATGATAGGGCCCAAAGATCTCAAAGAAGAGTTCGTCGATTTCCAGAATGAAGACCAGCGCAACCGCATTCTGAATAATGTCGTCAATATCTCTGGTCCTACCAAGCCAAATGGCCCCTGACACACCCAACAACGCTGCCAATGCACACCGGAACAATGCTATCAGCGAGATCAGCGAACACCGTGTCCAGCTCATGGATTTGAAGCGGCGCTGCATTCTGCCACCAACGTATCCCATATCCAAAAGGCAGGTGTTGCCTCTAGTAGTATACAGGATGGCCACCATCAGTTGAATGACAAGCCGAATCTCCTGGAAAATGTGAGCCAGCCAAACGGCTATGCATATAGAGCTCAAGACCGAGCCAGTGGGTGCCTCGAAAATGAAGGGTTGGAGATAGGCATCGATCTCCTGCAGGAGAGCGTCAACCCACCACTCCCTGTCAAAAGGCTTTCCATTGCACATGCGGCTTACCAAGCTTGATTTGGAAGTGGTATCATAGCCTTGTGCCGCATGACCAGCTAACAGCCTCCAGTCTGCCAGGAAGCTGGCATCATACTTGGCATCTGGTGCAAGGAAACTCTCATAGAGAATCTGGACGAAAGCCCCTTGAATCACAATGCTGAGGACAGCTCCCACGGCGAGAAGGCAGGAGGTCGTCATTCCAACTTGTGGAAGCCCCACAACGGTCAAGGCATCCCAAAAGGAGGAGTTCAACAGTGAATCTGCCATGGCTTCATCATCTGTCATTGCCTCATCATCAACAACTTGAGCTGTCATAGCTTTCATCTCTCGTGGCACAGGTGAGGGCTTTGTCGGCTGGAGCTCCAGCACATGTTCGAAAGCCTCCGGCTGGGAATCCATGCTGTTATTCTGCACCACCGGCGCCTGCTGTCTTTCCAGGGCAGTCATCCTCATCAGGAGGCTTTCGTGTTGAGCCAGCAGCTGTTCCATCATTTGCTTGAGCTCATCCACTTCATCACATCTATAGTTATATACTATGATTGTCGACATCGGCCCGAATGATGTCCCCGTCAGGCAGAACCGAAGCCTTGGCAGAACAACAAGCTACTGCTGCAGGACCTGCTGTCGCATCACACATCTTTGTGCGCACGTCTCAGCAAGTTGGCAATAGACTCAATAGACTTTGAGGCGAGCGGGTCCCAGCACAGTCATTTTGTTGGTGACTTCCTCCGCTAAAAATCAACACACGGCACAGTTGAAATCAAAAAAACATGGCCCAAATGCCAAAATGTGGCGCCACAACTGTGCCACAACTGCACTTGTCTGAACTAAGGTTCCAACTTGTGTTCAGGAAGAAAACCTCATGGTCAACCAGAAAACCACATTGATCTGTGCAAACATGATAACATCAATCCGTATTTAGTTTCAAATTGCTGCCAGACTGCTACGTCTCTCAGGGCTTTCATAGCACTCTTTCACACCCTGTCGAGTCGCAGCAGAAATTTGCAAATTCTTGCTTCTGAGATGCTTCTGAGAATCAACATTGTGGGTCTAGTGAATCAGTTTTGGATGATGTTGGTCAATGATTTGTTTCTAAGACTTGACCTTGTGCACTTCAGTGTCGTGTCCATGACTTGATACAAAACCGGCAAACCGGCAAACGGAAGGGGGTGGTGAACCTACGAAGATCGCCAAGACATATTACATCAATGTTTCATATGGAATGCATACATGGTCATGTCCGCCCTGTTAAAGACTGATGAATTGCTTGTCCACTTGCTGCTATGGAATGCTGAGGCCATGCGCACCTCGTTCGTTTGATTCTCGCAGAAGTGGATACATAACCTACATGGGACAACAATGTCTTCGTGGTCATGACGGTGATGCCACTGCTTCGGACAATCAAAAATTGAAGTTGCGTCCAAACTTACATTGGCTGTGAGATTAGGTAAAAAAACAGGGGCGTCAACAGAAGCAGAAAACTTCACACACTGCCAGTGATTTTCAGATCGCAATGGCATGAGTCACATAGGTCGCCCGGCATAGCCTGCGCAGCTTCATTTATCTCCTTGTTCTTGTCGACGAAGTCCTTCATCGCGCAAATCCACCAGTGATTTCATCGGGATTGTGGAAAAAACCTGAGTTTGTACAGGATGGTGCAAGATTCAAAGCCACAAACAACTCGAATATCTGAATGGACTAATTTGATCCCTCAATGCTCCTCTTTGACCAGTGAAGTAAGGCCAGCGAAAGATAAAAGTCTCCTATTCACACAATGGAAACGAGGGGCAAAAAGCGCTGCTTCGAAAACGAGTGGCTAAGCCATTACACACTGTTGGGGGGGGGTGGTGTTGAGGGGCCCCCCATAACCCTGAAAAAATCAGGCACGAGGGCCATTTATGACATGTATTCCTTGGAAGGAGATTGGGTGCTTGGCCCAAACCCGGTCAGATTGTGGAATCATGGCTTCTGCTTGCATAGCCTGAATGCAAAGAAAAACGATTGGAACCATATCGCTGTTGATTTGAAACTTACAGTACTGCAGCTTTTCGGGGCATCTGCTATCCACTCAGCTACTCATGCTTAGGCTTTGCCATGAGCACAGGACAGGTCAAGTGTATGCACATGCGCAACAAGGAATTGTGCTGAATGAACCAAATACCATCTCGACCTTATCCCTGCTTCATGTACTGCCTCGAATGAACTTGCTGACATCTTGCTGACACCAGCCTCAATGTGAAGCCAAGATCTGAAGAAGTTTCTAATCCTTTGAACTTTGGACATATACATAGATCTTCGGTTTTCCAAGCCATTGATTCATTGAATCTGTTACAAAAATCCTGAAATCCCACATGTTTGCCCAGAAAAAGAGACCTGAACACATGAATGTTGGCAGATCTTCGCCGTGACCCCGTGCCCTTGCCATGCGTCTCTGGGCCAAGCCTTCCAACCTGGCAAAGCTAAAACTTCAGTGGCATGGCCAGGATCTAATAGCAATGGTTAAGCAAAACTTGTCATGGTTAAGACTGACTCTGGCTTTTCTTGCAGGTGTTCAAGTCAGATTTCGATTGCTGGTCCAGACAGGTTCAAAGAGAATAATCTCAAAACTGCGCTAGAAACACCTAAATTCATGTCAGACCTATTCAAGTTCCGAGACCGAGAAACTAAAAGCAAGAACCGCAAGTGCCACAGGAGAGGTAATTGCACCAGCTCTCACACCAATTCGCAGCCTGCAAGCCGATGCATGCACAGTTTCAAATGAGTGGAACGAAAACATGGTGGGTTCATGGGCTCAAATGGATGGTCAAGATTCTAGTCATCCCACTTGAAACCAACGACCGCCTTCAACACATGTGTTTGTTGAACCCTTCCTGGCCGTCCTTTCCAAGATTCGCTGAAAAATTCCACGCCTCTGCCTTCACTTCATCAAATTCTGCCCCAGCGCGCTCGACCTGCAAGCAAGTAGCACCACAGATGCGGAAAAATCGACATGGCCGGGTTGTCCAAAAAAATCAAGGAAACCACTTACAGTCTTCAAACATGGAGCTGGTAACCCCCTTATTTGTTCAATTTAGGTTGTCCCTCTATTTTATCAAAAAAATATTTGTAAAATAGATGTTAAGGGGATATTTTCACTACAAAATATAAAACAGGGTTGTTTATAAAATAGAAGGCACAACCTGACAAGGGTCCATGGAGGTGTCTGGGGCCCATACCGCCCATCAATGCTGGATTTTTACAAAATAGAGATCTGGGAAGAGCTATCATAAAAACGTATTAACATAGCCCGACCCTATCAAAGTCGGAGAATAACTTTCAAATAAGAAAAGCCTAATCAAAGTCCTCGAAAAGTCCATTTTAAAAAAAACTTCATGAAAATTGAAAGAAAGTCCGAAAAAAAAATAACAACTCCAACCCAAGGGGTTTCTTTAACATCTATTTTGATGGAACAACTCCAGGGCCGTTGGGGAACAACTCCAGGCCTTTTTTAGATGCCAAGTCATAATGAAAAAATCCTTGGGAGGAAGTCGCGATATCCGAAAAAATTGGGAAAAGGCTTGGAAAAATCACGCGTTTTCCAGGATTCCTATTGGATTTTGGATTGGAAAATTGGATTCTGGATTCCTATTTTTTCCTCCTCTTTTTTTTCCAGACTCAAACCCAACACCCAGAGAAAGTCCCGAAAGAAATTGACTCAACACTGTGGTGGTGGTGATCCATATTAAGGAGTTTACGTACAAAACGTTCGAACCAAACATTTTTTATAAAAAAGGCAGGACAACTAATCCAACATGTTCCCCATAACAATTTCCAGCTTTATGAAATAGAAAGGCGATTCTTTTATAGAATAGAAAGTACAGGCTATATTTTGAGTTGTTTTCACCATTTTACTAATATACCCCAGATCTTTTTAATAAAATATACCCCCATTTTGCCTATTTTGTATGGACACAGGCTTTCTATTTTGTAAACGATCAAATAAGGGGGTTGAGCTGATAATAATACGATACTATACGCCTCCAAAACTGCGGCCCTTATAGGCCAGAGGTTGGTTTGGCAACTGCCGACTGCGGGCATTTTTGAATGAAATATCCGGCATGTTTCGATGATGTTTTCTTCGAAACAGATTCGTCAAGGGTGGCAATGACCAACGTTTTGGATTTGCAGTGGGAAAGGTGTTCCGACGCCGGGTGACAATCCCAGGTAGCATTCTGCTTGTGCCATAACATTTGGATATTGGTTGGGAATTTTTACCAAAAGTAATTAGTCACCCGTAGAAAGCATATGATGGCCACGTCATGATGATGCGTGAAAAAAGACTAATTCGTGAGTTTCATGCAACTTTCTTTGGTATACGATTTTCATCATGTTTTTACACCATATATTGTTTGAAAAAAAAACGATTTCAGTTTGAGGACTCTATGTTGAACATGACTCCAAAAAATATTTTCCGGCTTTGGATTGGGGACCACGAGGTTGGGAAATGGGTGTGGGTTTGAAATTGGCGGGGCCAGAACCATGTTTTCAATCCAGTTGACCCGAAATGGATCCAGATTTTGCCGGAATCACGTTGATTTGGGGTTGAGGGATGAGGGATGAGGGGTGATGGTGGTGGTGGTGGTGGTGGTGGTGGTGGTCGTGGTGGTGGTGGTGGTGGTGGAAATGATGATGACGAAAATGATGCTGGTAGCGGTGGTGGCCGCCAGGCTGACGAGCAAGAGCGACGCAAGCGGATGAAACACATGGATCACTTCAGCAAGCTGCTTGTCTCTAGAGAAAATGGTGCGGCGCAAAAGGCAAAAGCTCAAGGCTCTTGCGGATCATGGGAGCGGTACGCCTAATCACAATTCGTTTTTACAAGCCCTTCATGACATGATCGTTTTTGGTGAGATGCAGTTCCTATGTTAATGAATGTTGCACCGATGAAGGTTAATTTCTGGCCGTACCTGCATGTTGGAAAACATGCTTGTGCACCAGGTTGAACATTGGATGGCCCTCCTCCAACACTGCCAGCTCGGAAGTTTCCTCCTCCTTCTTCGCCGGCGCAACTTCCTTTGGTAAAGCAAACCAGTTGTCCCAGGGCCAAAGATCAAAGCCAAATCAAATCTATCAGAATGGATTTTCAATCTTTGGGTGCAAACAATGTCCACGATGTTCAAAAGATTTCCTATTTCAAGCCTTTGCAACCTGTACTCCATGTTGCAAACAGAACCCATGTAACCTGTAATCGCAAGAGGAAACATTGAAAACAACATACCAATAATCGGACTTTTGGGGCAACACAAATCGCTTGATCGCAAGCCCACAAACAACTTTTCATATGGAGCATTCACGAAATTCTCAATACTAGGGTTCGGTGGTGGATCTGTTGTCATTTGCAGGGTGCGGGCACACGGAGAACCACTTTCCGACTTGACGCTGAAACCACTCTTTGAAGCCAGTTTGGCAGCAGGCCCGAGGTAGTTGCATTGAAATGGCCCGTCCATCCCCAGGTGCCTTGAATTTTTCCGCTTCCCGGCTGAATCACGCGCAACTTCCTCGACTGACAAATTTTTCCTGCTGCTGACTGCTGCTACTGGCTACTCCTACTGCTACTACTGCCATTGACTGCCGCTACTACTTCTACTGCTACTACTGCTACTGGCTATCAAGATGGACATAAAGTTCGTATATCGGAAATTTTCCAACTAAACTTCCTTAGCATATGGCCCCTTTCCACCACACACCAAAACAAACACACGTTTGCTCTGATTTAATTTTTTCCTTCTTTTAGCGTGCTCTTCTTTGACTTTGATATTTTTTTGATCCCCGTAGCAACACTACGTTTTTGCAATACTCCTCATTGAATTCCACTTTTTTCAACACCATTTTCAAAACAATCTCCTTTTGATGCATGTTTTCTTTGGGTTCCAGCCTCTTCTCTTCATTTTGTTTTTTTGTGTACTCTTCTTTCAATGCCACACTTTGTGTGTTTATTCTTGCTCTTCCTTGAACGCCGCACTTCTTTGAAACATAGTACTGCGTTTTGATGTCCATACTCTTTCTGTCCCAGGGGCTTGGCAGCACGAGAGCAGCCGCGAGAGGAGAGAGGACACTTTGGTCCTCTCCCCCTCCCTCGCAGCCGTGGCTGCCTCGAAGTACCGCGAGACTGTGAATATGACGAATTCAGCTCCCAAGTGGTTTCGGTCGTCACCTGGTCGTGGTCATACACGCTCTCTGTTTCATCTGTTTCTGGATCAGAAGTCTGAAGCTCACAAGGCGGTGGTTTTTCCCAAGTGGTTTCTTGGGATCTCCCTGTTTCTGGATCATGATACTCTGTCCAGGATTTTGCCTGACACGAATTGCAAAGAGAAGTCAGGGACGTCAAACCAAGCAATTGATGAAGTGGGATCAAGGGAAATTGTTCAGCAAATCAAGCCTCGAGGTAACGCTCCACAGTAAACATCACGAAGGCATTTGCCTCAGGCAACAATGGCAAGAACAGACTTCATTTCCATGGTGCAACTTTAACAAGCCATCACTCGACAAAATGAAAACCTGCATCCAAACAAGGTCCGAGGCACGTCTGAAAGCTCAAAGTCCGAGGCAATGAAGCGCTGGTTGCCAACCGGTGCAGCGGAGATTTGCTCGAAAATCCACATGGCGAACTCTCTCTCCTGCAGCTCTCCCCAGCCCAGCTACCTCGCTCAGCTTGAAACTCGACTGCGGCGGCCCGCTGCTGCCACAAGCAGACCCCAGCTCCAGGCAGCCCATCTTGGGAGCCTGGCCCCAGAATAATGCACATGTTCAAAAAGGCGCCAAATAATCAAGGAACACAAACTGAATTTCAATTCATCCAACAAGAAGCTGCAACGGTCAATAGTAGCAGTACTAGTAGTACTAGTAGTACTAGTAGTACTAGTAGTACTAGTAGTAGTAGTAGTAGTAGTAGTAGAAGTAGTAGTAGTAGTAGCAGGAGTAGTAGTAGTAGTAGTAGTAGTAGTAGTACAAGTAGTAGCAGCACAAGTAGTAGCAGCAGTAGTGCTAGTAGTAGCAGTGGTGCTAGTAGTAGCAGTGGTAGTAGTAGTAGTAGTAATAATAGTAGCAATAGTAGTAGTAGTAGCAGTAGCAGCAGCAGCAGTAGCAGTAGCAGTAGCAGTAGCAGTAGCAGTAGAAGTAGAAGTAGAAGTAGAAGTGGAAGTAGAAGTAGAAGTAGAAGTAGAAGTAGAAGTAGAAGTAGAAGTAGTAGAAGTAGTAGTAGTAGTAGTAGTAGTACTAGTAGTAGTAGTAGTAGTAGTAGTAGTAGAAGCAGTAGTAGTAGTAGAAGTAGTAGTAGTAGTAGTACTAGTAGTAGTCGTCGTCGTAGTAGTAGTGGCAGTAGTGGACCAGCAGGATGAGGAGGAGAAGAAGGAGAGGAAGAGGAGGAGGAATATGGGCACGTCCTCCACAGACTTCAGCGTCTCCTGGCCAAAACAGAAAGGAGCATCGCAAACAACATGCAGCTTGAGATAAACGCAACGTACCAAGAGTTGTCTGGAGCCGGTTCGCGACGCGGTGAGGACTTTCTGACTTCCCTCAATGAAATTCCCTTCTTCTTGAGCCGTTGGAAGGAGATGAATCATGAGATGTCGAACAAACTGTGTTCAGGATTGAAGTACGGTATCTGATACCGTATGTATGATGTCCGTATGACCACGCAAATGACAAAAAAACACATGCAATCTGCTTGCTGCCTGTAAAAACGAATTGTCATTAGGCGTAACACTCCCATCATCCGCAAGAACCTTGAACCTTTTGCCTTTTGCGCCGCACCATTTTCTCCAGAGACGAGCAGCTTGCTGAAGTGATCCATGTGTTTCATCCGCTTGCGTCGCTCTTGCTCGTCAGCCTTTTGTTGAACCTTTTGCCTTTAGCCTTTTGTACTACTGAACATAATCGATTTAAAATCTCCCTCTGTTTCCCCCCGCCTCTCTGATGCCGCTGACATTTGCAGATCCTCAAGCCCGGATGGATTTTGGCACATGGGAAAAAGATGGTACCGAATAAGGCAGGATGGTAGAGCCAGAACTCAAATACCCCTAGGAATCAAATGCAATGTTTTCGTCATAAAAATACCTGGGCGGTTTCTGTAGTTTCAGTGTGTTTGTTTACGTCCCCATCGATTTGTTTACATCATTTAGTCAACCTCAAAAATTGAAGGTCAAGGTGTTGAACTGATCCAAATCTCAGATTCCTAAGGACCCTGAAACCCCAGTGAATTCAGACACTTGCCAGAAGCACAAATGTCACAAATGCTGAAAAATTGCTTCCGATCTTGAAAATCTCAATCTTCTCCCGAAGGCTGAGATACATAAAGGATACATGTTGATGTGAAATATATAAGCCTCATTTGTGTATATATCTGATATCTTCCAAGTATGTAAAGTATGTACATGCGAACAATACATAATTAAACGATATTTGTGCGCGTGATATTTTGATATCGCAGACTGTGTATTTATCTTCCTCTTCAAGCATTGGTGTTTTCCCATGTCTATGTACCAGGCTTTAAACAAATAGCGAGAAATGGATACATATATGTCGCGTTATGCTGGCAGCGAATATGTCAAGCTGCGAGTTGTCTACGACATTTGCATTGAGGTTGCTTCCTTTGTTTTGAATATCATTTGTACGTAGTGACTGTAAGGACAAGGTACAGCTTGGTTTTGGGCTGAACCTCTAAACTCCAGTGTCAACTCCAAACAGGAGGCAACCCAACCTCTGCAAAATGAGCCCTGGATAGCAAAAAAAAACTGATACTGACTCAAAGTACGCCTACCTACCCACGGTTTGCACACTCTGGCGGGATGCCTTGGGATTCAGGACCCCGATATTTGTCTGCGACCAACAAGATTTGGTCGAGACCTGGCACCAGGGTCCATTCAAAAACTACAACGAAATAACAATACAAGGCAACACTCTTATATGCCAAATATATCTATATGTATATCAATTGATATCAAAAAGCTTTTGGTCTGATGTATCTTATCTTGAAACATGTTTGAAAAATATGGATCGTATGAGAAGAGATACCTTCTTCCACATAAGCTCGTGACAAAATCATGGGGAAGCTTCTTGATCTTTCTCGGGAGATTCTGAAAGCATTTGTCAAAATGGAATTCAAAGAAGTAGCTAAGTAGCTGCCCATTTTAAAAAACAAACGAATCTGTACCCACTAGCACAAAGATCCCAACAAAAGTTTGTTTTCTTGTTCTGTGCTCAAAGAAGCAACGCAACTGGTTTTGGCATGCTTCCCCATGTCGAGATACACAGCAAATACAAAACAGATTTATATGGATAGCAGTTCATCCACGTCTTGGTATGGGAGAAACCATCACAATCTTTCCAAAGCCCTCCATCACACGGAACTGGGTGGATAATAGTAACCAAGAGGTGCAACAACACTGCAAATCAGTGGATTGACGTGTGGTAAGAATATCTCACTGCATATAGAGCACAATGAAGGAAAAAAGGAAGTGACCCTGTGGGATTAAATGATTTACACATTCATGATACCAAAGTCAGCAGGTAGAGCATAGAGAGACCGCAAAGCTGAAGTGTTTTCAAGTGTGTTATATCATGAAGTATATTTATACCCTTCAATGATACTATGGCTACTGAGAAGTGATGACAAATTTCTATCCACATAGCAAACATACTACACATACGACACAAAGTTCTGTGCCTGAGAAAAGGACAAACACCTCAAGTGTTCAATCACACTCTGCGTTTTGCCTGAAATGTTCATTAATAACAATAGATGGCATGATAACATACCCATACATGTGAATGTATACAGGATACAGTATGCAAGAAACAACAAGCAGCTTTTATTGCCTCGTATCACAAAAGAATGGTGTACTTCAAGGCTTCAACTACACACAAAACAAACGAGATGTCTCAAAAGTTATTCAAAAAACTCTTCCTCCTCCTCTTCCTGCTCATCATCAGCAACAAACTTTGCAAAGACCCTGAAAAACGATCATACCGAAAGGATCTTCTTGCATCCTATGTCAGGGGCTATTTTGGTCTGATGGCCGTGTATGCGAATCACCAAATTTCACACACCCGGCTGCCTTGGGAGGGAAGAAGCCATATGTGGGAAGGGTCAGGCTGGCACACAGTCTTTACTTACAGCAAGGAACTGAGATTTTTGAAGTGAGTATACAATAGCAAGTCAACTAGTAACTCATGGTCATGGCTTGCAAAATCATCTCCCAACGGGCCATTTTTTCAATTATTTGATTCCCACACAAAAATCGTTCACGTCCCGAGCTGTGAAGCAACTCTGTCGATGTCCATCAACGTAATCCCAGTATTTTGTTCATGAAAATCCAACGCTATCTGATATCGTGCAAACTGCATGGAATCAATTTTGTGGGAAAAGGCAGTTGAGAGCCACTTTCAACTTCCCTCGGATGCTTGGAGTGCATTTTCCTCCATGTTCATCTTTGAAACCAGGGACAACAAGCAACTTCGCCACTTTACCTCGAGATTCTTTAGAGAACCTGCCATCTTGACCATCTTGGACCATCTGAGGAACCCCCTGAGAAGCCTTCGTCCGCTGTTAGCCACCACTTCTTCAGGATCACAGCCGACAATTCCATTGCCTGGAGAAAAGAAAAAAAGGTGAAAAGTCAATGTGCGTGTATGTGTGCGTGTGAGTCTGATGGATATCTTCGTGTTTGGTATTCAGCATCTCATTTTTACCTGGACACGTTTTGACATGACATAAATAGTGGCTACAGTCTTGTCAACATGGTGTATTACTTCTTGACCTCGGCGTTACTACGTAATAAAACTTAGATGCGTATGTCTCTCAAAGTGTTGTTTTATTTGTTACACCACCGAAGATTAAAGGTGTTTTCACGTATTTGTGGATTCCTTTCGGAAAAGAAAAATCCATCATCTGGGCCTTTTTTAGTAGAAAAAACCACACATTTGTTTCTGGTGATGGATTTTTACGATACCATTTTTTCCAAATAACCTGGTCCCCGGTTGTAAAAACCCGGTTGTGAAAAACACCTCTCTGGAACCATGACGAAGCTTCGGTTTAAAAACACGCTGGTAGGGCACCTCATTCCTCCGCCCGAGCACTAGACTTCCTTTGACAAATCCGTACAAGTCCATGATGTTTGAAAAGGCAAACGTGGATATATATGATATATGATGATATGACATGTAACAGCAGCTTTTTGAAAGTGCCTACCTCAACATAAGGGCAGTAGAACTTAAAACTTATACATGTCAGAAGTCATCAATGTATACCTTCTGGTAAACTAACATGGCAATGGAAGTCCAACTTTTCCAATGGGAAGTACATCTTCCAATGGTGGGTTTTTCCATTGCTATGTTAGTTTTTCGGAGTGCAACTCCAACTAAGGTTCCCAACTACACAACACTACCTTTAACGCTGACTTTTTGCTCTGACACACTGCACAGGCTTTGACGACGTCTTTCTGCTTGGTTCTAATGCTGCGGACTCTGCTCACATCATGACGAACCAGGTGGCTCCGCCGTTTCACATGGAAATAGGTGAGCCAAAGTCTTCACAGCTTCCAGTCTCACTTCCTCTCGCACTTGCATCCCTCCCACCCGATGCGCCAACTTCGATAGTTTAAAAGCCTATATGTCGTGATCGAATCTGCCAAGCCCGTAAGGGGACTTGACCTTTTGCAACGCTACACAAGCATTCAACCTGCTCCAATACATCTTTGGCAAACAAATGCCGCAATGATTTGGATTCCGACATGAAAGCTGAACCCGAACAACTTCTCACAAGCAAGCGGGCATGGAAAGGTTGTCCCGGCCGATGACTGAAAGCCCGCAAAGATGTCTCCATCCGCAGCACTGATTGTTTATCAGCCTTCCAACACAACTCCAGGCCCTTTCCTATGCATCTCAGAAGGCCTGGAACGTGTCACAGTGTGTAAACTGATAAGTCTATGCAGTCAAAAGTCTAGAACAATCAATTCAGTAACTCTAAGTATATAATATTTTTATGTCAATGTTTACATAAGGCCCAAGGCCAGAATATCAAAACTTATCAACACAACGGTGACCAAAAGTGACCCAAAAGCACCCTCGCGCCCTGGCCTTTCATTCCCGGATTGTTGTCTTTCAAAGCTTGGAGCTCTTTCTTCCATCTTCGCCAAACTGATGGCTCACTGTATCAAGCTCCATCAAGGCTGCGAGCGCGAAGAGGACATCTTCCCTGGCGTGAGATGAAGAAATTCCCCGCCGACATGAAAGACGAAAACCTTGTCATAGGCCAAGATTGTAAGAAGCAAAATGCCAACCCTAGCGACCCTTGCTAGCAAATACTCTGCAAAACAACACAGCAATGCAACAGTTCAACAGTCTCTTGGAAAATCATCAGGGCAAACTTATTATTGTGTGACGTTGACGTGTGAAGCAATCGTGTGAAGCAATCGGAAGTCAATCCTTGCACGAACAAGTGGATCAATTGCAAGTCAAGATTACTGAAAATGTCCCAATGGTCCATTGTTCTCTTGGCATCTGGGAACTCGAATTTGCGCTAAAGTCTTTGGTAGTCTTTATGACTTTTGATGGTTTTTGATGGACCTTTGGCATTGCAGTTTGTTGGGTTTACTGTAGGGATCTTGCATTGAGAAGCTGGTAGTTTTCTGTGAGGATTTTTTGGACTGGCTTGGCTTCTTCATAGCACGTGTGCCAGATGGGTCCCTCTGCCATGTGCTTAATGCTTTCACACAGTTTCATGTTTTTTCATTACCCTCCGCGGCCTTCCAAGATCCACCAAAGTTTCGCAACGGCGAACACAAGCCTGCATAGCAGGCAAACATAAGCATGGTTTCATCATTTTGAAGCCTTCCTTACTTTGGCCAGCCATGGCATCAGAAAGCACTCGACACGTGAGCCGCAAAGGAGCAAAGTCCTTGACCTAGATCAGCTAACATCAGCTGTCACGGGCTGTCATGGTCATGTCACAGGAATGAAATCTTCTGATTTGACCTGTCAAGCGCGAATCAAGCGCCATCTTTCATGATGCTACTAGGAATGAGAAAACCAGAACTTCTTGGAGGCTGCAGTTTCAGCGCTCAGAGTTTAGAGCAATCTAGGAATCTCCTTTGAACCGGTCAACCATTTTTTCAAAAATTGTTTCCTTCGTCATCTCTGGTTCAAACGACTATCTTTCAGGCGAAGGGACTTCAAGGAATGGATGGATCTCTGGCAACGCTGGGTGTGATCGCCACCACGCCAAAAACAAAGAAGTGCAAGATGTTCGCTGTATCCACAGTGGACGCCTGCAGGGAAAAACGTGACCGGAAGCCACGATCAAAACGGAATCAGAACCAAGGTATTCTTTGCCTCTTCTGATGGCTCGGAACTGACCTGCAGCTGAGCAGTGGCAAAACCAACGTCGGAAGCCAAGGAGCGCCTGCAGATTCAACATATCATTGGCCTCACAATCTGCACATGTTGAAGCCAATGACGCCTGCACAGTTGCAGACACTGATGTCACTGCTGCACTGAAACGCAAGATGTCAAAATACTTTCAGTGTCTTCCAGCCTTTGTGGCATCAAGCATTTGGATGTTTCTGATGTTTCCTATACAGACATGGACTGGATTGAATCCATGTCTTACTCCAAAAATCTCGTGCAACACACGCGACATGCAACACGACATCCTTGTGGCACTCCACATCTATGGCATCTATGGCATCTGGTCTTTCCATCCATCACCCAACATCACCCAAAATGCGGCCAGGCATGTCCTTCCCATCTTCGCAAAAAGGTGCCACCAGTGCCCTGATGCCACAATGGCTCCGTGGTGGAGCACCAAAAATTTTTGGTGTTTTCCACAAAAAAAAAGACTGGTAATTTTTGATATATAATACAATGTATGATAATAGGGCCCAAAATTACAATAGTTACAATCAAAATCGCAGTTCTAAAAAGCACCCCAAAATTGAAGTCGAATCATAGTCTTCAAAGTTACGTGCTTACAACCCACAAAAAGTAAATATTGGTAATAGAGACTGTAAGTATGTTAAATATGCTGCAGCGGTCATCAAGAAACACCACAAGAACATGGCTTCCGAAATCAGAGCCACTGCCTCTCGCGAGGAGTCGCTGGCAAGCCAACATTGACCACATCTGCCTGTGGATAAGAAGTCTGAAACCGTCAAGTAACAAGCCATCTTTGTCTTTGTTGACTCTCTCAAACATACCATGATGAATCAATTGAGAGGTTCAAACTGCACTGGCCTCATCACATCTTGAAGGGCAAGAAGCATTGGTGGCCTACACCGCGGAACAAACAGTTGCAAACATGTTTTTCTCGATGAGATTCAGCAGAACAAGCCAGTCCGAATCTGCCTTCCTGACGCAGATTGCCACTTTCAAAATGTTGGCTATCATCCTCGCGTCGGCACTCCATGACAGTTTGCCGAGGCTCACGTCTTGTAAGGTGTCAAATTCCATTCTCACCCACGCAATGCTGAGGCCACCACTTTGTTGCATCCTTTGGCAAACCAAATATGTTGCACGCGTCAAATCAAGCTGAAACTAGCTGTCAATGCTGTCAAAACTGCTCAGTCTCCACGGCACTTCACTTGGAAAAGCATCTGCTGAGCAACAACTTTGGACACACCATAAGCACACAATTCCATTTTAAGCGTTCTGGCGTTCTGCATGGGTTTTGGTTCCTTTTGGGATCCTGCTAGGTATCGATAATCATCTTGGCCCTCCTGGCAGGGGTGCATGATACGACAGGAGATGTTGTTGAAGATCACTAGAATCAAGAGGCGGCCTTGTTGGTTGCCAGCAAGATCATATGACAAGATCACTACGACAAGATCACTACGGCAGCACGGATCTTGTTTCCACAACATGGAAGACTGACATGTTAACTTGTTGTTTGCACGTGCTGGGATGCACGTTTGACAACTGGGTTCAGTTCCAAATCATGGACGCACAACCAGCGAATGGAATTTGAAACATCACCAGATGTGTCGTGTTTGGCGCCTTACTTTGAGACGTGGACAAATGACACAAACAATGAAACTCAACAGCATGGCCTCAAGCAATCGAAAGGCTGATTTCACAATGGCTGCTTCAGACCTGAAAATTCAGGACGCAAATCATGAGGATTGAAACGTCAAAAAACCTGTTGTAGTGGCAACAAGTTCATGCAGACCTGCCTGTACCTGTTCATGCCCACGTCAATTTGATAATGATGATATTTCAAAAGGTTTTGGTATGACGAAAAACAACATTAAGTTCATAGCGATGTTGGCGGTTTTCGCCGGACAAACAACGCAGGGAAGCAGGCAAACATGTCTTATTTGTGCACGTGCAAAGTTTCACCAGGTTTTTTTGGAGCATTTAGTCTCACCCTGCCGCACTGGGGCTATGTCCATTGAAGATCAATCGCACACTGCTAATCTTGAATGGATCCGACACTTCAACTTTAACTAACTAGGGAACGAATCTTCATACCGGAGGAATGGTGAAATTGCCTGGAACAAATCGTCACAAAATGGGACCCGCGCTTTCGTCCGAGCTGTGAAAAGCAGCAAGAACCACCAAAACTTATCCAATTCACAAATCAAAACTTCAGCGCGCAAAACGCCAAAACGCCTGACAAAAACGCAGAAACTCGAACTCACTGAAGGCGCTTTTTCAATCTTTGTCACAATCCTACGCAGGCCTGGCCACTCGCAGAACTGTCTTCAAAACGTGAAAGTTCTGATACATGTCACTTGTTCCCCAAAATGACTGAGTTCAAGGCTGCTGCAGAGATAAGAACACTTGTTTTGTTCCATTAGGCTGCGGCCAGAAGTAAGTGATATCCTTTGAACTGTTCATGAGTGATGCTTCAATCACGCAATCACCATTTGAACTGTTCATGAGTGATGCTTCCAGGCTCAGCGGCCAGAACATCCATATGGCATACAGCTACTCCAAAATTCTCTGGCTCAAAATGGGATCTCAAGCTAGTGACCTGTGAGTTTTCCCTATAGGTCCCGGCTAAACGCAAGGTGAGTCACAGCCAAAATTGGTAGTAAGGGACCATCAAAACGGGTAAAACAAACACTACGATTCTAGCCGGTAGCTTGAAATCCCCTCCATGATTGCAATGATAATTCCAAAGGCTCTCTTGGGCCTTCGGGGCCTGGTTTCGAGTTGTTGACATCTGCAGCAACAAGTAACATCTCGGCAGTGATTAATGCCAGACCGCGACATTCTGGACGACGGATGTACAGTTGTTTCAAAAATTGTATTGCCATGGCCAGTTGCCTTTGGTTTTGCTGTACGCCGCCACACCAGAAGTGACTCAATGTATGCATCTTATGGGAAGAAACAAAAAGGTCTTGAAGTGTAAGCTGAATGTTATCGAGACTAGTCCCTCCGTGGTAAATAAAAGTCATACGAGATGCACACAAAAAGACTATGCAGCAGTCCAGAGATTTCCTAGAGCCACATCGCTCCAGGATATTCCTACAGGTCCCAGCCAGGTTCTCTACGTCATTCTCCGAGATGGCCCGCTGGTCATAGAGGAGATGCAACCAAATAGTCGCTTGTATGATGACTTCCCATAAAGATTCTACCTTGACAAGAAGGATATCCTGACTGCTTCAAGGATCTGTGGTGATTGAGTTCCGGACCTGATATTTCACATGCGTTCCCATCACTCGATTCATGGTGGCCTAAGAGGTAGAGTGGGACACCCGAATCTAAACCTTAGTTGCAAAAATTGACTAAGGTCTCTGCTGTCACTCGTGTAGAAGCAGTAAGTGGATCAACGGATGATCCGTCCGACTCGCTAGAATCGGTCATTCCTTGGTCTGGAACCTGTGCAGGGTTGAGGTCACAACTGTGGTTGACACTAAGGTCTAAAAAAAAACCGGAATTCAAGGCCAGAACCGGAATCGGTGCAGGTGCCTGAATGAAAAAAAAATTGATTTGCATCTTTGTTGGATTGCGATGTAGATGATATAAACCAATTTCCCGTGTCTCAACCATGGGACCGTCTTTGTACACCTCGAATAGTCTGACAGAGGTCGTCAAGGCGTTGACATTTCTGAGTGGTCCACTGCGGTGGAACCTGCCAATGCGTTGGCGTTGGTCTCAACCTGATTGACCAGTAGTCTCACTTCGGTGAATTGTCTCAATACTGAGCATTCATGATTTTATCATCTGCTCAGATGATGATGTTTTTTTTAAAAAAAAATCACAGCGGTGACTCATTGTAAATTCAAATGGAAGAAACGTGCTATTGACGTTCACTGCTGTTTCCATCCCTTAGACCAATTTCTGAGACGCTGTAAAGATGGATACTTCAGAGTTCACGGCGGTGACTCAACTATCCCTTCCTGAGGTGTCCACTGCGGTGGCAACTGTATTCGTTGTGTCCTGACACGTGATGGATCTGCGGACCCAAACATATGAGGGGAAGCGTCCCCTTTTTTTTTTTTGAAGGTGGTGACTCTCCCCCCCTTTTTCTTTTTTTACTATGAAACGCTTACTGATGTATATGTATATATTATCTCGTGGTACAAGAAAAGGGAGCAGTGATGGAAAAAGAATATGTTTATACGGACGTATTAGATTTCCTTGCTAAAGGAAAACAAGGGATATATATGTATATATAAACTGTTTAAACATATTGACGTGGTATAACTGGTAAAAATATATAAACAAATGCGGATAAAAACCATGGTGAAGTCAAGCGAGACTTCCTATCTTTTGCAACTGCGGTTGCTCTGTTTGTGAAACTGGTCTGTCCCAATGGCTTAGCCAAATTGACTTGTCAACCTCTCCTGAGGCTCATACCGGTGAAACTAAGCTGCTAGGCTTTTGTTGCATTGATCTTTCGTCAATTTTGCTGCTGAAGCCCTTGCTGGTTGAAATTCCAAATATAAGGTCTTTGCTTCCAAGCTTTGATCAGGTCAATACCATAAGGGGGCTTGACCGTTGCATCATGTGAGATTCGGCTGTGAAGTCTCGGAGTTCTTCGATCATAGCAAGCGGCTCGTGGTTGCGGATGTTTGCGTTCCACAACTGTTGCTTCACAAGGTTCACTAACTGCTGGTGTTGTGTATTGATTGATAACAAAGTCTTCTAACAAGACGTATGAATCGACCCTGCGTTTCTTTGTTGATGGCTGCTCGATCCCGTCAATCATAGGTGGTTCTGACCGGGTCTCTCCATGGACTGGTGATGCAGGCCTTAGAGCTTCTGGAGTCCTTGGCAGTGAAAGGTCGATGGCCCGCTGTTGCTGTTCTGGCACCTAGCAGCTATACGTAAGATGTGCTCACGAAGACTGTTGACTGCAGGGGGATTCATTTCGGCTGCAACTCTGGAAGCTGATGAACCTCCATCCTGTGGGACCCGCAACCATGTGTTTTGGTCTTCACGAACCATATGAACTCTTTCCCATGCTTCCCAAGTGCGAAAACGCAGATTGACTCTATGGTTCGCATTCTTCCGTCGTTTCGCCTCAGTTTGCTTTTCAATGAATGCTAAGTCGTCTTCATATGCAGCAATCTCTTCAGCCATACACAAATCTATCGCGGAGGTTTCAACCTGAATTGAAGTGTTGAAACAAACGTCAGTCCCTGATGCTTGTTCCTGAGTATGTGGAGGAGGTTGATCTGATCCACTTGCCACTTCATTTGTCATGGCTGGAGTTTTCAAAACCATGTTGGTCTTGAAGTGCAGACGAAACTGATGGTGGATCTGTCTTGTTAAATTATCATGTTACAGTCGTATAGGCAAAAAACGAGTCAAAACGGTGAAAAATCCTTTATGAAGAACATGACAAGTGTTTTTTTTTAGCTCCATTTCCTTTTGAGCAAGGAAAGCAAAGATAGGTTGAAGTCCCTTCTTATCCCCATTTTCCTTTTTTTTTTTGACCGGTGAAATGAGTTACCCCCTGCATTGGTCCTGACTTGAGAGAAGTGCTCGAATGTCCGCCATCTCCTGAGTACGGGGATGCGAGAACGGCGAAGTACTCAACAAGTCTCTTGTGGCTAAGTGGTACACAAAGCTCAAGTTGGAGCTGTTGCAATTCGAAAAGATTTTTTTTTTTGGAAGTGGGAGGGATGGGTTTTTTTTAAGTTTCCAACTGAATGCTTTTCAGCACACTGATATGTCTATCCTCTTCACTGTTTGAGCCACCACTCGCATGTGTGCATGTATTAAAACTTGTTCTGTCCTCCTAGCCCAACTACAAGCCTAGACAAACCAAGTTCTGATACATGTCACTTGTTCCCCAAAATGACTGAGTTCAAGGCTGCTGCAGAGATAAGAACACTTGTTTTGTTCCATCAGGCTGCGGCCAGAAGTAAGTGATATCCTTTGAACTGTTCATGAGTGATGCTTCAATCACCCATAGCTTGCATCACTCATCGCTTCACTCCCCCTAAGCTTGCGAGGTGAGATGCAGACCCTTGAAAGATAGAAGAGAGAAGAATCGAGAGAGATACATGAATATGACCTGCTGGATCTTCCTGATGGGTGCGGCCTCTGCTGAGGTCGTCTGCTCGTTCATTGTCGGCTGAAGATGTTCTGAAAGGATCCAAACTCACTCGAGACTGAAAAGATACAATCTGTACTGCCTTATTGATTTTGGCTGGTATCGGTAATTGAGTGAAACCTTGTTGCAAAATTGCTTCTGCAGCCTGATTGTCCAATCTAGTTGCAATAGAAATATCAATGCCTCTGAAAAATTTCTCTTGATATCGGAAAAGAATGAGTACCAGAAGTTGAGCTATCATCTCAAAAGAGAGAATATAAGATTGCAGTGAGTCATTTGGAAACCATTGTTCCACCTCTCCCTTAGATGCCATGATGCTGCACCAAGAGGTCCCTGCCGGAGAATGAAGCCAAGCTCCAAGACCAAAACCTGAAGTATCTGCAAATGCGTCCGCACCTGCCTGAAGTGTAAAACGTCTGTGTTGAGAAAGAGGAACAATGGGTGTGGAATATTCAAAGAATTCTGCCATAACTGTAATGTTGTTGGCTTCCTCCTCGAAGATCTGAACACGATTGGATCGGCCACTAAGAAAAGTGGTCCAAGCAAAAGGAGTGTCAAAACATGCATCTCTGAAAGCTGAAAGGCTCAGACCAGAAAATGGAATCTTGCCTAATCTTTGCAATATTGCGCCTTGTGGAACAAAGGGTTGTTCCAGAAAATGAAGCAATGTTCCTTGTTCATCGATGTTACGAAGGATAAAACTGATTTGTTGTTTGTTCAATCTGACCAATTGCAAACCTGTACGGGAGAGTATTGTGTATAGAGTTCCCAACATCCATCGAATATGAGGGAACATATCCGAGATCCAAAGGATAGTTCCTGTCAACTTTTCTACATCTTTTCGTAAAAATTTTCCTGAAGTAGAAAAACTTCTAAATTTCGCTAGCACTCTGTCAATCTTCTCTTGAGTAACAGCGACTGTGTCTGAAGTGGTATCAATGTTCCAACCGATCCAGGTGATGTTTGTACCCAATTCCAATTTGTTCCATGATAATGGTACATTCAAGAATGATAGCATCATGAGAACCAGTGATGCCTGGAGTGCTGAAGTATCACTGAAAAATCCAAATACAAAATCATCGACGAAGACCATACCAATATGAAATAAGTGCAAGAATTTATGTATGCAACGAAGTAATATGCCTGATGTCCTCGTCCAGTAGTAGGCCGAACATGATCCTCCAAAATGAAGGACTTTGTAATGAAAAATTCTCTCTTTGAAGCGGAATGCCAGTAATCCCTGATGCTCCTTGCGAACTTTGATTCTTTTATGAGCTGATTTGACGTCAACGTTCAAGAGTACATTGGGATTTCGTGTTGCCTGTGGGAAACTGGATTGGAGGTCACGAAGTTTGGGGTAACTATACTTCTCCAAAATTGCTTTGTTGGAAGCTGGGTTCAAACCCGATATTGTACTATCCAAGACCAATCGCGGTTTGTCTGCTTGTTGAGTCGCGATACCTAGCTTCCCAATAGCTAATAAATCCCCAAATTTATCTTTCGCTGATTCCAAGGATGGGGGTTCTGTAACAAAGCCATCATCAATTTCCTTCTGAATCAAGCGTTCCAAAGTGATCTCATCAGTATCGGCTGATTTCCAATTGGTCTCGAAGGAGGAAAATTCATTAGGGTTCATGTCCGGGTCATCTTGTTTAAGTGGCCAGGTGCCGCTAGGCTCAATTGTGTTGTGAATGCCGAGGTCCACACCATCAACCAAATCTGTTAGAAGTTTTGCGTCCGGGTCTCCGGCCAAGGTCGCTAAGGCGTAGAAAGCGTGAAGTCTGAAAGGTTGATCCGTTGGGATATCAAAAGAAGGGTTCTGTGCATTGGCTTCAAAGAATTTCTTGAACAATGCATCAATTTCTGTTTGTATCTGTGATGTAAATGGTGAGCAGTTTGTTTTCGACTGAATGTGCTTTGGAATAAGTCTGTGAAGCTGATGTTTGTAGCATAGTTGTTCCAGATCTTTTCTGAGCGAATAAAAGATATCAAAAGAGAAAGGCAAGGGCCATAAGGCTGAGGAAGCTAATCCTCCTCCATCCGGGATATGAATCATCCTGAAAGGTGCTCTTTGAGGGAGATCTTGGATCAATGCCTTCATATCCCAAAGGCCTGTAGTTGAAGACCTCATGAGCTGCAGTTGTAGAAAATTTATCAATCGAAGAACCAATTTCCGAGGATATTCTGCAGTCTTTGTAGATAGAAAAGATCCATCCTCAGTTCGTTTCCCTGCAAAAGATTTGTGTCGCCTATTGCAGGAGCATGGAAGAGATGCATCCGAGAAATTTGGGATGTTCGAAACAAACTTCCAATCTTTGTTCCATGGTTCTTCATCCAATTCACATGTTTGACAGTGACTAAACACCGCAGTTTCCACCAAGAATTCCTGACAAGCGAGTTGAACAAAATCCTCGTCCCAACTCATTGCAGAAAGAGGAGATTCCATAGAGCTATAACCTCCATGGATGTGATTTAAACGAAGTAAATGTATATTCCTGACCAGAATCTCTCGACTGGAAAAGAATCGTTCACGGCAACGAGGATCATCAAACAGAGGAGTATGCATACATTGTGGGGAGCGGCATGGTTTAGGTCCCGGACCTTTCAGCTTCAGCAGGCTATATTCAGTACAAGGAGGTGCACCATGTAATGTTCCAACCAATCGTGCAGCTACCACACGTAGCATCAACTCATAACAAGCGTCATTCAAAATATCGAAATCTTTGTGCAGTTGTATATCAAACGGTTTGATGCAAGGTATTCCAGAATCAAGTACTGCCGCTGTAAGTGGGGAATTTGGTCCCGAGAAAATTTCCCAAAAGAAACGTTGTCTTGGGATAGGGATGACACCCGGCAGTTCCACCAGTTTAGAAATCTCATCCAGAGAGTGAGAAAAAGCATCGTGTGAATCATTGAAAGAAGCGTCTTGAAAAGCTTGCAATGTTTCCGTGGCCTGAATTGGAGTCTCATCTATTTGGTCGGTGTACAAATGTGAATCTGTAGAAGTAATTGGATTTGCATCTAATTCATCGCTTGCATCAAATTCATTGTCACTCTGCGAAACACCTTGTGGAGAAGAGAGTGATGTGGGATTGACAAACTCATCCACTGGAGTTTGTTCATAGTGAGGTTCCGATAGAGAACCAATGTAAGTGTCCTGCAATAGTTGTCCTCCCCCCTCCGAATCTTCCCGAAAAGGGAAAAGTCAGTTCTTATGATCTTTAGCCGCATGAGCCTTACCGCAAGGCTTCCCATTGACCAAAATTGGGCATTCATGACTAAAGCGACAATTTGTAGAAGAGCAAGACTGAAATACATGGTATCTATGGCAAAAATTCTGACCTTTGCCATTCTTGGTTGCCCAATTGGATGGCCAGGAAAACTTCTGAGGATAGTCTTTCTTGACGAAAGTGTCTGATTTCGATTTCCCTTTTCCTTTACCTTTCCCTTTTCCCTTCAGTTTCCCTTTGCCCCCTTTCCAAATATAGCCATGTCCTTTGGGTACAGATTTTGGTCTCTGCATCAAATGAATATTAAGGAAGTTCCGGACCGTGAGTACCTCAATCATCGCTGATTCCATAGACCAAGAGTCAGGGTCCTCATTGACTAATCTGAAGGTTTCCGACCAAAATTCTCGGTCAGCGGATTGTGCTTCTTTCATATTTGGGGGTCTAAGGGAAACATCATTGGAGCGCTGGGTGTACAACTTCATGAAGGCTGAAATGTATTTTTTGCCTTGGGAAAGGTGGCAAAGTCCGGTGAGGGCAAAAGCGACAGCCCGAGTTCCCAACAATGTCTGTATGAAGAAAGGTGCACCACTAAGTTCATCTTCGTCCAAATCAATAGCAGCATCATAAAGGATGATGCCTTCAAGTTTCTGACGTTTCTTCCCTTTTTCTTGTAATTCAATCCAGCGAGATTCAGAAATGATTTCTTTCCAGGGAATCCATGAAAAAGAAGTTCTGTTCTTTTGCTGGACTATTTGTGCGATGTATCTAGAGCATGGCATACTTGTGCTGTCCAAGCACTCCGAAGGGTATTTTGCAAGGAAATTCCGCTTCATCGTCAAAATGTCAGCTTCTTTGACTCTGGAAGGGGGAAGATCCGCCCACGCTAAGTCTAAAAGTCCGTCCACTGTTGAACTCGATGTTGATTCCTGGTTCCTCGACTTAGGAGGAGACGACTTCATTTCCTGTGAGGTGCGATGAAACAGAAACCTAAGGGATGATGCCGCTGGAGAATGAAGCCAAGAGTCATCCAAAGAATTCTTTTCAACAAAATTCACTAGGTAATCTTCAAACTTCTCGGGTTTGCTGAAAGCAAACGCAAATATTCCAGAGTCAGTGAATCCTTCATGGATAAGATGGTCTTGAAGATCTGGAGGGATCTTACATGTGTCCATCAACTCTTGAAAGTGTTGATCACACTGTTTATCCTCATTGGCCATTTCCCATTCATCTGGCTCCATATCGGGGATATTGAGGGTTTTCCTCATTCCTTGAACCTTCAACTAGAGTGGACATCTTGAAGAAGAATGTGCAAGAATAAAATGCATCAAGTTTGCGAAAAATTAGTAACACTCAATATAATTTCAAGTGAGTGATATATGAAAATTGGTGAAGCAACATCAAGATCCAAGCTGAAAGATACGAAAGCAAAGTGATTCCTTTTTCATCGGTCCATCGAACATGCTTTATGCTGGCATATATCATAATCCGCGGGTACTGAGTCTACCACTTGAAGCATTTCTACTGATAATCCGAGGTCCCGACCACATGCAGGTGATGGGTGTGGGTTATCGTCCAAAAACCTAGCTACGTGTGCAATCTTGGTAAAACAATTCAGAATATATGAATTGTTTTCTAATGCCAATATCTCCGAATTTGTAGAGGAAGATGATGAGTCATTGGAAGAAGAAGAGTCGGATTCAGATTGGATCCGTGTATCTTCAATTTGGGGAAGATCTTTCTTCGGGATCTTCGTTTTTCCTGCTTGTTGTTCTGCACTTGGAAATAAAAAGGAGGGCCAAGCAATATAAGTATCTGGAACTATGAAAGGACGTAGTGACAAGGGGGCCTGTCCCCCACGGGCCTGAGCAACCAACGGTCTCCAGCCGGAGCGAACTTGTTGTGATATTGTCCTTTGTAAAAAAAGGCTGTATAAAGTATCATCTCTGCTGTATCGGTCCGTCTGATTTCTAGAACCACGGTGATGTCCCTGTTCTTGCATCCAGTGTCGCGGAAGGTCTAACTGTTTTCCTGCAGATATTAAGGAGGATTTAGTACTGTGCACGGTGATGTTTGATAATTCTGTAGTTTTGTAAGGAGGATTCATCCAATTCTGTGTAGCAGCGTGTCGAATGATTGTGGATGCTTTCACGTAAGGAAGTGGTCGAGGCAGAAGTGCTGATTCTAAGGAGCCTTCCTGAATGATGTCTGGAAAGATAAAATCCATTTTGAAGTGTGGAGCTTTGGCTGCTATCAGACTCGTCCATTTCTCCATGATGTGCATCCAAATGTAACCCCATCCAGTGGTAAATGACGTCGAACAGAAACCACAGGCTAAGGCCGCTGCAGGTTGAGGTTGTCCACCCTTTGTCAGAGTGCTAATACATCTGATTATTCCTTCTTGAATGCTTAAGGTACTTAGGAGAACTCTCTGTAGATCCTGAAATCGTAAACCACTCCAAAATTGGAAGAGAAAGCAACCGAAGATCAATTTGTTACTTTCAGGTGTTGCCGAGTTCATAAGGTAGTATTCTAAAGCTACCTCGAAATGAAATGGTAAAGGAAAAACTTCCCGTGGGTTCTTGGGTTTTTTGCTTTCTGAAAGATATCCAGAAATGATTGGTGACCATAATACTTGTTTTAGATTGTGTACATCTGCTTGGGTTGCTATAAAACGTAGGGATTTTAGAAGGGAGTGAGTATTGATACGAGTTGTGTTAAGACCTTGAGATGATTCGTAAAGGAAATCTAAAATAAATTGAATAGATATTCCCGCAGGATGAAAACCAAGAGGCTTGCACCAGTCCTCAAATTGAGTCCAGATTTGAATATGTCGTTTCACTCCATCACTGTTGAAGTTCTTGATGGCTGCTTCAAGATGTTGTTCTTGGTAAGTGCTTCTTGTTGTCGCAGTGTAGAGGGTGCTGTACGTAGCCAGAGAAAAAATATGTTGAATCCACAACAGATTTGTGTCTTTCTGTTTTTTGTCAGTAAGATCTGCTGAAGTGGTTGCAGCCTGTGTTCTATTTGTCCTGAATCTGGGCATCGACGATTGAGAAGTATGGTATTTTGATCCAGTGTTAGTCAACGACTGCATAGATGACTGAGGTAGAGGTTTTGGAGTCGGTCGAAGGAATGAATAGACTGCTCTTGAAGCTGAATGTTGTTCTTCCTGTGCAGGTTCTGACCAAAAAGGGATCGATCGTCTATAAAAGCGAGGAGGTTGTTGCTCCGGAGCAGGTTCTTGCCATCGCGGTTTGGAACGTTTCATTTGGTCAACAACAACGAATATAACACATCGGTAAATGCCCAACTCATTTTGGCTTTTCGTTTGTTTTGGGTCGCCAACTGAATGTTTCTCCTTATTTTGGGTCGATAAATGCCCAACTGAATGTTTTTTCCTTGTTTAAGTTTTTTTTTAAGTTTCCAACTGAATGCTTTTCAGCACACTGATATGTCTATCCTCTTCACTGTTTGAGCCACCACTCGCATGTGTGCATGTATTAAAACTTGTTCTGTCCTCCTAGCCCACCTACAAGCCTAGACAAACCAAGCAACCATCAAGACGGCGTCACATCACGGGGAAACCGACATAGAGGAACCGATAAACTAACATAGCAATGAAAAACCCGCCATTGGAAGATGTACTTCCTATTGGAAAAGTTGGACTTCCATTGCCATGTTAGTTTACCAGAGGGTATACATTGATGACTTCTGACATGTATAAGTTTTGAGTTCTACTGCCCTTATGTTGAGTGATTTCTTGTTAGGCACTTTCAAAAAGCTGCTGTTGTATGTCATATCATCATATATCATATATATATATATCCACGTTTGCCTTTTCGGACATCATGGACTTGTACGGATTTGTACCATATATGTAGAACAAACCCCCCCCCGCACAAGCCCCACCCACACAGACAGACACCAATATAATTTTGGATCTCTTTTCAAAATCTGTTGTAAGTTGTAGCAACGTAGTATCGCCGACTAAATAAAGGGTCTGATCTACTGTATATATGATACATATATTATAATAGAGGCTCCTGCAATTTCATTCAACAAACACAATCTTGACACAAATCACTGACATGTGTCCAAATGTTTGCTTCTGAGATGCTTCTGAGAATCAGCATTGTGGGTCTAGTGAATCAGTTTTAGATGATGACCTTGTGCACGTCAGTGTCGTGTCCATGACTTGCAGAAGTCTATGACTTCGTGGACTTCACTGGGGTGTCCGGGGTGTCATGTGGTCAAACAAACCGGCAAACCGGCAAACGGAAGGGGGTGGTGAACCTACAAAGATCGCCAAGACATATTACGTCAATGTTTCATGTGGAATACATACACGGTCATGTCCGCCCTGTCAAAGACTGATGAATTGTTTGTGCACCTCTATCGGTCAATTTGATCCTCGCAGTAGAAGTGGATGCATAACCTACATCGAACAGCAACGCCTTTCATGGTCCCGGTCATGCCACTGTTTCGGACAATCAAAACTTGAAACTGCGTCCAAACATTGGCCGTGACAATTTTCTTGACACGTTCACATCACGCGCAAAACTGAGAGGGCCGCTCGAGCAGCAAAGCACCTTTCCTGCTGCAAGCTCAAGTGATGAAAAATCGACTGACATGGAAAGCTATTGGTGCTGTAAGCCCACGAGATGGTGTCTATTGGATCTTGCAAGTCAAAGCACAAACTGATTCAGAATATCCACGTGCGTCATTCCGTTTTCCCATCTAAAATTACTTGTCCTGCCAATGTTCCAATTCTGAGGTACTGACCCATCTCGGTCGCGGTGTCGGGTTGTTCTACGAGGCTCCACTGGGGTTGGATCCCTCAAGGCCATCTCAAACTAAACTCAGTTAGACACTCGGAGCTGACAAAAACTTGCACAAATTTCACTGCTGTTTTTGTCATGTCTCAAGCGATTCAGATTTCACATAATGTTAAAAACTATGCGCTCACTATTTGCGTAGTTGTAATTCATAACAGAGAATTCTATGCAAACATTGTGTACAGTATACCATGTTCACTCATATATGAATAAGATTGTGATAATTATCTGCAATTACTATGTTCGGCATCTATGTCCCAGCTAAGCTAAACAACTCCAAACATCTGTGGTTCCAAACCCATCTGGGGTGGGTTTGAAGCTTGGCATCGAATCGCTTGATGTAACAACTGGACTGTCTTTGTCAAGTGCAAAAATGTTGGAACAACCATGAACAGCAATTTACAAATACTTTTAGCTCCAGATAACAAATACATATTTTACCATGATGTATCATTTGTGGGTCAGATGCATGGCAAAACTCACACGTCATAAGCGTCATAGCGCTCGAACACAAAAGTCTCAGTTTATCGGATCATCCAAAAATACGACAGAAAAATGCAGCAAAATGGCCAAAAAAGAATGCAAACACCTCTGTTTTGTGGAACTTCATTCAACACATACCGTTTCATTCAATAAACACTGTGGCATTCCATAAAGTGCCGATTTTACATGCCGACACTTGAAGAAACGTTGTCCAGAAATTGAACCGTGTTTGTTTTGTTCGC
Organism: Breviolum minutum Mf 1.05b.01; assembly: GCA_000507305.1. Classification (NCBI taxonomy): domain Eukaryota; class Dinophyceae; order Suessiales; family Symbiodiniaceae; genus Breviolum; species Breviolum minutum. Next base: position 17,458 of record DF242209.1, on the reverse strand, counting down.
AATCCTCCTGTGACCAAAGTCCAGCCTCCGCTGTTCAGAACCAAAACTGAGTTGTTGACTCAAACAAAATCAAAATGTGGTATCAATCCAAAAACACAGTGCACAAACCAGTGTAATGCTGAGTTGTTTTTAAAACTCTTGCAAAATTAAAGCACGTTTATTTTGAGAAACACCATCTTCATCGCGTAAGCGGAAAATACGGCGACAACACATGGAAGAAACACGCAATCCTTTTTTACTCCTGAGTTGATCAGGCAATGCTGGCGTTACGATAGAATTTTGGACTTCTGCGGCACCTACACTAGGGGGCGGAAAAAAAAGGGTTGGGAGGGCGGCTTCAAAATTGGATGCACAAAATTAAGTGCTCCCACCCACCCTCCCTTGGAGATGTAAGAAATCGAATATATAAAAGTTCACGGTACGTTGCAATAACAACAAAGGGTTCAAAGCACACATATGCATTTTTTAAAAAAGTACATTCACAATAAAAATTTTAAAATTCTATTGTTGCCAAGACATGTGCATTCGCAAAAGTGGTGGGAGATTTTTGTGCATTCAAAACAAACAAAAATCAGCGACTGTTTCAAAAATAAAAATTATCAGTTTATGCAGAAAACGTCATTTATTTCAAGAAACACCATCTGAATCGCGTAAACGGCACATACGGCGACAACACATGGAAGAAACGCGCAATCTTTGCAAATTCAAAAAATCCATTAACACGACAGCACTTATCTACAATCCTTTGCAAACCAAGGCAAACCATAGTAAAGTTCCTTTTTACTCAAGCCAGTATTAAAACAAAGGTACGCACCTTGCGCGAAAATCCGCAATGAAATTTGCGCAAACTTTCATAAACACAAAATCTTTAAGTTGCCTTCTTTTTGATTTCAATAATTCTTACTGCAAGGCCAATCACATTGAAGCTGCTATCACAACCCACCTTTTTAAGAGGGAAATGCATTGCTGGTCAAAGCGTCCCTACGTAATAACTCCAGCAACGCATTCCACATAAGTTGTAAATCCAACTGCTGCCTGTTGCATTTTATGGATTCAAGATTCAAGAAGATCGACATGTCCTCTTGACGGATCATCAGCTATGTCTGAATCAGTCCGAACCGGCTTATCCAAAAGTTTAGGTCAAACCTATTTCTTATATTTTGTGTTTGTCTTCTCTAAAACTTCCCGTAACTAAAACACGAAGTACGCATAACTAGAGTCTAAACTGACTCTTCCAAACAGTTCTATTTCTTTCTAAAACGGTGGCTGTCTTCTCTCCAAAAACAAACCAAACAAAGAAACACAAAGTCCTAATACCATCACTAGAGAGAACTACACCTCCAGAACCTGACTTTCACCTAAAAGTCTTAAGAGCCAATAACAACGATTTCCATCTCTCTGTGGTCAAACTAGATAGCACGGGAAGTCAGCATTGTGCAGGGCACACCCACAAACAAAACGTTGGCAGTGAAGAGAAACTCTGCTCTTCTGACATAATAGAAATAATCCTGATGCGCAACCACTTAAGGGGTGGGTAACTCTCTTTGCTTGCTTAACATTACAGAGCGACGGCTCCATAGATCCACCATGATGATGCTTCGAGTTGCACCTTTTTCCACTGTGTAACAACCTGTTACTGTACATGACTGACACAGCTGTTGCCTCCTGCCTCCTCTCCCACAATCCAAATTCGTGAGAAAAGACAAAAACATTCAGTTTCAATGGCCAGACCAAAGAAAAACAAATCAAACAAACGAATTCGAAAACAAATTGGCCTCCGCCGAGTCAAAGACAAGTAAGCCATTCCGGAGCCAGGTCATCGATGGTGCACTAGAAGCAAGAGGAATCGGCACCGAGCAGTTATTGGGTTCGAGAAATCTGTGACAAGAGCGCACATCCAATATGAAAAAAGGCACCGATGACAAAGATATCAACAATGATCACAAAAATGGCCGGGATGTCCGGTAAAACAAAAATTCGACGGCGTGCCTGACAGTTGGAGAGCGTAAGCAACTTAACCCACCAGGTGTTGGTGAAACCGCGTGAACACCAGCGAAACGGACGTGCAGAGACGAGCGAGCTCAGATTCCTCTCCTGCAGCATGTCTGGGACCGTCCCCCGCGTGGATCCAAAGGGATTCTGATCCAAGAGATCTGCTTTCATCTTCTTCCATTCCCGCAGGTGTCTGGATGATCCAAAGAGAAACTCTTCGCGCTGCCATTGATGATCCAATGAGATCAGCTACTGCTTTCTTGGAACTGGGGAGCTCCACAATTTGAAGCCAAAATTGGTGCCATTTTCAGGGTTCAAAACCCAACCCCCTAATAAGCGCAAAAACCACCACGCCTGCACTTGCTTTTTTGGAGCCATACTTTCAAAGGGCTTTGCAGTTTTCAAGGAGCTGGGCCAAAACGACTGCCACAGCAGTTCCATTGATCTTGATTGAACCATGCTGCATTCCATCATGATCAAACAATTTCAAGCCATCCATTTGGCTTGCCAGCCAACCACAAAACAGGTACGAGGCAGAAAACCCAAAAACAAACCGAAGCATATGATGGGCAATGTGATTCTTTGATTTCTTTGGACAGGAAAGTGGAAGATCAGGTGGAAGATCAGCACTCAGGCACAAACAAGCTCAAAAGAAAAAGCGAAGCACCCCCTTTGCTTTCAATCTAAGCATCTAAAGGCAAACTACAGCGCTAGCCTTGTGAAACATATGTTTTTGGAGACAAACCATAGCGTGCAAAGGAGACAAACCATAACGTGCAAAGGCCCTTCATTGGATCAATGAACCCTTGAATGGAGTAATACACCTTTCACTGAAAACCACATGAAACTAATGGGGGGGTACTCCGATGTGTCTCCAAAATCCCCTTACAAAGTTGAAGCACTTCTGTCTTCAGAAATCTCCGAAAAACCAAGACAGCGAAGGCGGCAGAAGGAAAAGGGCACAGAGGCATCAAACACATCAAACATCTTCCTGAACGTGGGCACTTTCCCTGGAAAAACAAAACGTTGCAAACGCCTATTCAAGGGAGAATACGTGCAAAGGTGCATGATGGCCCGTAATCTATCTCCTAGATATACTTTGAAGTTGGCTGTAACATCTACATTATACCCGTTGATCAGAGTTGATACTCCTTTCAATAAGCGTTCGCAACGTTTTGTTTTCTGTCGGCCCCCCACGCCTTAACAGAAGCGAAAACTGTAAGAGCAGAATCACCAAATGCTGCACCTGCCACAAGAACTATTTTGCTTTCCTCGAAACCAAAAGCCTCGAAATCACACCGTCCATTCATGACATTTGCATGAACATGCCAAACTGACATCCAAGTGTTTTGGAGTAGTTTTCAACTAGCAAACAGGGGTTTAGCAGTGACAAAACATCTACATACCCCGCCCTGGAGTTGATTGCAATTTAGCATTTGCTCCAGAAGTAGATGCCACTGTTTTGAATCAACCAAACAAAACACAAACCGAAAACATCACAAGCGGCACCTCGAAAGAAAACAAACGAATTCACAACCACAAGTTGTTTTGAGACATGATAGCTTCGTCAAAGCTATACTGCAACGGGCCATGTCTCCAAGTACCTGTGTCAGTACACTTTTTGATTTGTGCTGCCACTAGCTGCAACTAAGCGCCCAAGTGCACAGCAAACCATGCAAGCTACCATATCCTATGGTCCATGCCATGGTTGAAGTTTGTGACACTAAGTGAAACTTTTCAGCACCACCTTCACCACTCACATAAATACTGTAGATATGCGAATAGAAAAGGAACTGTGCGGTGTTTAGCCTTCACCGAATCGGCTCACAGCATGTCTGCAAATACACAATACATTAATTGTAGTGTAAATAAATACATCCAGCTGTAAATATGAAATACACTCATCATGCACCACTGAAGATTGTCGTTGAAAGCTTCTTGCACCAAATCATATGATGCTCGTCCACCAATCTTGCTGAGCTTCCAATTCCCAAATCTCTTCTTGGGTGCCAGTGTTGTAAGCTTCTTGAAGTTGTCTGCCAATCCTTCTAAGAGCTCAAGACCGCCTCTCATGAATCTCACGTAGATGGCGCTCAGTCTCAGGCATAGGCTCTTCACTTGGTTGAGACATCTGCTGTTGACCTCCATGACGTACATCTTGCCATAGGTCAGGGTCACTTGCCTCTTCAAGAGGGATAAAGCGATATCGAAATCGACGCTGCTCTTCTAGAAGACTCTCACTGATGTCACTGCTGTCCTCATCCATGGGAACAGCATCCACACCATGCAAATTGCCAATTGTCTCATTGGCAACTCTTCCAGATTCAACGATTGCAGCATCAAGTTGCACCATATCTATCTCACGAGTAGGAGAGCAGGAGAGCATTCACGTGGGCTCATCCGTGACAGACTCCTCAAGTATCCAAAAATGTCTCGACGTTCTTGGTCATCACATGTAAGCAAATTTCTTCGAGCATTTGCCAAAGCCACCAAACAATCATGATAAAACATGACAGTTCCACGATCAGCTGAATCTGCTATTGCAAGTCGTCTGCTGCACCTTGATGTCATCCATGCACAAATGGCTTCCTCTGGATGGTTGCCATTGTCCAAGACACAGAAAATACGTTCCTGCAAATCTGAAAGTGGAAAGCCATAGTCCGTCGAAGCACTTTCCACTGAAGCCACGCCTTCATGCCCCTCAGGAGCATAGATATCATCCATATCATCATTCTGCATTGGCACCTCATTGACACCAGGGTTAGGACCACCACCAACTCGGATAGCACTGACTGACATCAAATAGCCAAGGCCCATCAGTGCAAGACCAATAGCAACCAATCCTCGCAGCCAAAACTGCCTTTTTTTTGCTCCATTGCTGCGCGCATCGTGACGATTGTGGCAGTCATGGATAAGATGACATAGTTATGCATCTCAGGAGATGACAAAGGGAAGACTGGGCAACAAAAAATCAACAAACAAAACAAGAAACGCCCCCCCCCAAAAAGCACACAAACCAACGCACAACAAACAAAAATTGTTTTTTGGCTGGTGGCTGCTTAGGTATGTCCCGGGCGGAGCGCCCTTCAGTCAGCTAAACAGTGGTGTCACAGACGCTATGGCCATAAGCACCAAATGATGAGTTACATCATCAAAACACTGAACACAAACATGCAAAAAGCCCACTAAAATTCAACAAAACCATCCGCAAAATCGGGTAAGCCACTCCGTTTTAGCACAGGTAGACAAGAAGAGGGCTCTGGTGAAATCCAAACGGAAAGCACCTACGCCAGAGTGGGAAGATGCAAGTAACACGTTGAGTAAAGCCGATGGCTTTGGTGAAATCCCAAAGGAAAGCACCTACGCCAGAGCGGAATGTGGTAGTGCAAGAACACCGTTTAGTCCGGATGGATATAAAAGAACAAAAAGAATCGTTCAAAAGTTTGGTGGCCAATGTAAATTAATACGGATGGAATTCCATAAGGAAATCCAGGCGCAATATAGTGAGATATACTTGCGAGGTAAAGCACAACAAACAAAAACTGGTTATCCCTGAAAATGTCAAACGGTGAGACAATCCCGGCTTTCAGTGAGTGTGTAAAAACCCGGGCTCTCAGACCTTCTCCTCCGACAAATAGTTCCGCCGTATACCCAGATGTAGCGCACTCCATTGTATGCCAGAGAGTTGCCTTGCAAGTCTTCTTTTCTTCTCCTTTTAGTAGCTCTATCATCCTTGTGAGCGTCAATTTCTTTGGACTGTTTGTAAGTGATGCCAATGGCAATTTCATCTCTGCAAACAACCTGAAGGATGCAGGTAACAGCCTCATTCTCATCTACAAAGCTCAGAGGCGCACGCTAGAGCCCATATTTTTTGTCTCATCTTTAGCCCGTTCCCACTCCCACCTTTTTGTAGGACTGGGGCAGTACATAGTCCTTGACGTCATCACCCGGCTGGTTGGGCCGGTTCAGAATGAGCAACTCCTCTAGTTGCTCAGCATTCAAGAAATTGGGGCCACGATTCCAGAGGTGATGGTGGAGTACCGGTTGCAAACCTCCATTCAATCTAACGTGATTGGAATCCTTTGGAAGGTAGGGACAACCGCCGTCGCCGTGGCAATGGCTCCTGCTGCTCTGCAGCTTGAGGCACATCTGGTTGGCTTCTTTTCTGTGAAAACCACGCACGAAAGATGCGGACCTTTTTCACTCGTCGTCTTGAGCCAAAGACGAGGTTAAGTTACCACACTTAGTGGTCAAACGCTAAGTGAAACACTCTCAAGCAAAGCTTCAGCTAAACAACTTCAAGTCTCCGAAAGACTAAACTAAGCTAAAACAACTGGACTCTAACTCAAGTGCGGAGCAAACTAAAGAGTCTAAACTGACTCTACACGCAGTGGTTGTCTTTTGGTTACAACAAACAAAACAAAGAAACACCAAGTCAGCACTCCCTCAATACCATCACAAGAGAGAACTACACCTCTAGAACCTAAATTTCACACCCCTTCTTGTAGTTCGGCAAAACTTCTTCAAATTAAGCTCCAGGCAATGGCAACTTTAAGTTCCAGGCCACTCTACTAAGCTTGCAACCACACTAAGATGCTAACATAAGTTCCTGGGTAACATAACAAGATGTTTTGTTGTTGTTGTTGTTGTTTACCCCTCAGACTTTTCGAGTTCTTTTCATGAAGAGTTCAAGACTCTTCTCAAGATGAACTGACTTTGTCATCATCGGGGTAGTTGTTTTTGTTCTTCAACAAGCCAATAAAAGGCAAAGAAGAACATACTTGCAGTTCAAAAAGCCTTCATGTAACATGTCGTGGATGCGCTACCCCGGCTGCTCCACCCAACACAACTTCTTTGTGGATGCGCTACTCTGGCAGCTCCACAGAACATCACAAGTTACTTCCTGAAAGCAAAACAGCAACAGTAAACCAACTACACATCCATCATGTCATACCTGTGCAATACACCGGAAAAAGCTTGGGGTATTGGGATCATTTTTACCTGAGGGGACCTCCACCGCGAAATTTCCAAATCCTAAACCCTAAACTCAAGGTCGAAATTTCCTGAAAATAATACTCATTTTTCTCCTTTCCACCGAGAAAGAGGCACAGAGGGGTGCCCTCGCCGTTCAAAAACCCTAAACCCTAAACTCCAAAATTTCACAGTTCAGGTTGAATGCAAGATGAATGAATGATGACTTCACATCAAGTTCAAACTTCCCAGAGATCACTTCTTTTTACCAATGCGTTTTCAAAAACCATCCCTCAGTCTCAAGCTGTCTTGGAAACTACTAAGCTTGATCTTTCTAGCACCCAATCAAGGGTTGCCACAATTTCCAACTGTCCTGTCTGCATTTAGATGGACTCGAATACGGTAACGTGTCAAACGAGTGCTATACTGAGCGAGGTTCAAACACTCCAAGATAGTCGAATCGTACGGCAAGGGAACCCAAACAGGTTCTTCTCCAGGATTCTCAACCAAAAGCTGTAAAGAGAAATGCCTTCTCAGGAGGCGGAAGTAATGGTCACTCCAAAGGTGTGTGGTGACACTAAATTTCCATTCATCCACTTTACTTTCCAGAAAATCTTGGAGCTGGGTTTTCATCTCAAACTCGCCCTCACGGATAAGCTCTTTATACTCAATGACAATCACAGTCTCCATTGTTAAAAAAACAAACGATACTGAGATCAAGACGGCCGGGGTCTCGAGCAAACAAAGCTTCAAATACTACAAATCAAGCTATTCCTGACAGTTCAAGAAAGAACGACAGATATGCAAGACATGTTTCAAGTTGAAACAACTCAAAGAAGCGGTCTCAGTTCAAATGCAAATGGACTCTTTTTACCTTTCACATCAAAGTTCAGGTTAAAGACTCAAATCCAAAAACTGTCTACCAGTGCTCTCTTTTGAACACTTAATTTCTTTCATCACCAAAAGGCTCAGACATTTCTCCCTCAGAAGTCGGATCAACTGTTGAGTTTCCAGCCCTTTCAGACGAAGAACCTCCATTTGCATTTGCAGTTCGATACCCATCTACCATCTCCTGGGTAGTCATACGATGCAACCTGTTCACCAAATCGCTTCGAATGTCACGCGGAAGCATGGCAAGAAGCAGCATGATGAGTCCAATGACTTGTCCACTGTCGATCCTAATCTCTCGAGAGTCGTCCATTTCTTCAAATCGAAAGACGAAACTTTCTGAGCTAACCAACACCGAGTGCCGGACCCAAAATTCCAGTTTGAGCAAAACATGATGAAAGTACAGTGCAAATGAACTCACAAAGTCACATCAGTGCTTTACTACACTTGAGTTCCAAAAGTCAATCGAGAAAACAGTGCAGTCACATCACTTTTCTCTTTTAAATTCAACTCTTAGTCACTTTCCAAACAAAAACTTGACATTTACGCTGTATCTTATGACAGCAGGTCAAAACAAATGCATTCAGATGCTCACAAACCGTCCTTGTCCAACAAACAGTCTACAGGAGGTTCTGACCAGCAGGACCCAAAGGAACCAAAATTGGTCTTAGGTCCAAAGTGATACGCAATACTTTGTATACGTCGGCGAAGTGGTCGTTCCTGTATGCTGATGTTGCAGCTACAAAGACAAGATCAAGAAGAGTATATCCATTTGGAATTCGTTCTCCACCGGTAATCTCAAAATGAAGTTCAGCTGGTGGAATGTCAATGGAATACTTAGACTCCAGATGCTTCGACAAACGTTGAAGAAGGAATGCAATTGGAGATGTACTTAAGTGCTGAACTGGCTGAACAGAGACATATAAGAAATCATCACCTCGAGCACTCATTGAGCGTACGTATGGATCACCTCGAACCTGTGATACCAGTGCACCGAGTTCGATACGAACCCGCAACGTCTCTTGAAGCAAATCAAGTACCCTTTCCTTCTCAACTTCAGGAATCAACATGACAGTACCCGCTTGGATATGTGGTAATTCATCTTCTCGATACCCAAAAAGCTGATCTTCAGTAAGATCGTTGTCATGCATCCTCCTTTCAATGAACGAATCAGTCAAAACTCTCTTAGATCCAGGCATTTCGAAATTTGGAAGCTGTGAGCCACAAGCATGAAAGACAAGAGTCAAAAACCAATCTCATCAAGATGGCTATCAACTTTCTTTCAATCAAATGCAAATGTCACATTTCAAAGACTCTCATGTCGAAACAAACGCAAACTCAAAGTTAACCTTTCTTTTCAAACCAAAGAACTGCCAAAGCTACGCGCTGTTGAAATTTGACTCTGGGAAAAAAGAAATACAATCCCTACATCAGAGCAAACATCCAAAAGTATGGCACTTTCTCAAATACTGCCTCTCAATTCACCTTCAAGGTGGAGTTGACTTGGGCAACACAGGCAAAGTAGCCGGAGCAGCAAAAGATGGAACATACCCTGGAGGATGACTTGGATGACTCGGAGTCATAGGCGTACCAATCATAGAGGTACCTGCCATAGGTGTACCTGTCATAGCTCCATATCCCATTGGTGGTACAGGTGGGAAACCTGTTGCCGGAATTGTAGGTGTTCCCGATCCAGTTCCAACTGAAACACTGGTCGAAAAATCCGTGGGATTCATTGCAGCCAGATCTTTAAAGAACTGATCCCTTTGCTCGCCCGTCAGATACATCTGCTGACCAGTGAATGGATGGATCACAAGTGTCATCTGTTGGCGTTCTTGATCTTCTTGTTCCTTTTTACGTCTTTCTTCTTCCTTTTTCTCTTCTTCCACACGTTGTTGTTCCGATGCTCCTCGAACTTCCTTTTCAACGATTTTTCTGGATTGACACCAGCCTCGATCGTCTCATTCACAGACTTGACCGATTTGGCCAATGCATCAAACGTAGCTTGAGTAGCTGTTTTCAAGTCCTCACTGATGAGATAGAGCAAAGAGCCCTTGTTGGCTGTAACTTTTCCTTGACCATCAACCGAACCAGACCGCAGCTCACTGACGTGCCACTTCAAATCCTTGGTCTCTTTCGCTGTAGAGAGCGTGTTGGAACGTACATGTTCCAGGATTCCTTTGGTACCTTGAACTTCATAGTGAATTCCTTTCAAGGCGTCAAGGTGTTCCCTTCCCTGGGAACGTTGATCAGCACTCAGGTCTTTGATTGTAGTCAAACTGGACGTAAACTGGTCAAGTGTGGTACCAACTTTATCAACCACAGACTCAACCTGATCCAGCGCGTTCTGATGCAAGCTTGTCTCTTCTTTCATATGCTCCATCATAGCTTTCCGTTGACGTTCAAAGTCATTCGACCTTTCAGTCAGCAGTTTCGACATAGTCTCTTGCATCTTTCCCAACAGGAATTGCGACTTCAACACTGATTCCTGAAGAGCTTGTTGACGCTTCAGATCATTTTGGATCCTCACCAAAACATCCAGTTGCTCCTTGGCAACATCCACTTCATCAGACTCTTTGACATACGGTGTGATCTGATCTTCCTCCTTGACCTTGACCTAATCAGACATGCTTTTCACCACACTACCCATCTCGGCCTGCAAGAGGGCCAAAGTAGTGCTCTGAGAAGTAGTCTTAGGACCTTCAAACTCAGGAGTTTCTTCCTGGACAGCGTCCTTTGTTACACCTGGAACCGCAGTCCCGCCAGTAGCGGCCGCTTCAGGAAGAGTCTCAACAACATCAGTTGGAGAAGACATGGTCAATCAGTCGAAAACAGAACGAGGATCGCAAAATACTAGCTTGAGAAGACAGGCTCACGAAAAACTGAATTCACAACTTCCTTTAAGGAAAGCAGTCAAATCAAACGGATTCAGAAGTTACTTGATTTCAAACGAAAAATCAAACTTCGATTCAATGAGTTCCACCAATCTGGAGATCGAGAAATCTGAGCAGTGAAAATGTCCCGTGGAAAAATCGGCCAAAAGTTTCCGATGGCAAAATCAAGATACCGATCAAATTTTCTCTTTCATTCCAAAAGCAAAAACAAAATTTGGGTTTGAAATTCAAATTGGGTTTGATTTATCGTTCATCCTGCCGGCGCAGGTTCCAAAGAATCTTCCTGCCGGTGCAGGTTCTCAAGTTTACTCCCTCCACTGTGGAGATAACAAAGACTAACTTCGTTTGCTCTCCTCCGGTGAGGCATCAGTTTCCAACAGAAGCAAGCAAAACATCCGTTTGGCATCGTGCAAATAGACGCAATAGGCAGACCCGCAGCTAGAAGCTTAGTCTAACCTAGTTAGCTAGGTATGTAATGTGAAACGTCACAGCGCAAAACTCAAATTAAACATCACATCTCTACTCAATGAAGGTGTTTCCAACTTGTTATGAAAGACGAAACAAATGAGAAAAGGAAAGATGACATGCGAAAAACGTGTGAGACATACACAACTGACGAGTTACTGACAACTCCCCTTCTTGGATCGCACGTTCGGATCCACATTCAATTGTGCAAGTTCTTTCAGTTCTTCTTCCATTTTAATTTGGTTCAAGAAGTTCTTGATCCAATTCTGGCCTTTCTCATTCGGACCCGGAACGAGCCCGACAGCATCCACAAGATTTGTCCATAGATTTAAAGGCCTCAAACTCTTTGTTAGCCCGTCGGCTGGGTTTTCATCCCCACGCCAATGCGTCAAAGACAATTGTCGCCTACGGTACAAATGTTAACAATATTTCACACGAAGCTCCAAGTGCCGGACACGACGGAGCAAACCATCCATTTTTCTCATACTGATAGCTGCTTTGGCATCATTGAACATTGTGAGACCCATTTCACCTGTGGTTTGGAGTGGCATACCTAAAGGATCAAGTGGGATCCCTTCAATCATAGTTTGAAGTAGCATGCCTAATGATACCATTTCTTTTGCAGTGTCAACTATGGAAATAATCTCCGCTTCTGCGGAAGATAGTGCCGGTACTTCGAGAAAAACTTGGCACAGCATCCACGGTAAACTAAGATAGCGCCTGATACTGAATCTAAACCCCAGGATGCGTCACAAAAAGAAACTATTTCTTTGGATTCTCCAGCGTGAGGACACTGAGGCGCTGGCATTCTTTGGGCAAAATGCAGGTTCCCTGATAGCCATTTCATGTAGACACGCATACAATGTTCTGCTGCAGGATTGGGCTTGGCCTGAAACCTCGAAAGAAAAGAGATGGGAAAAGAAACATCTGCCCTGGAGAGAGCGGCCCATGCCAACTGACCCAGAACACGACGATACCTCTGAATCCCCTTCTCTGTGAGAGGTTCTTCACCAAACTTCTTGACAAACTCTTTGTGAACATCTTCAAGTTTAGGCATCAGACCAGTGTGACCTGCTTTGATGTTTTCTCCCCAAGATTCAAAAATGCCAACCATGTACTCACGACTTACACCAAAGTACAAAGATGATTCACCATCCCGAGCCCTGTAGATGGAACGACCGAGAAATTCCAGTGCGCCTTGTTTTCTACAACCGATACGCCCTGTAACTTTCATTTTCCAAATCTCCATCAAGCTCTTCCAAAGGTTTTCTCCTTCTTGTTGATCTTGTGAAGCTATCAAAAGATCGTCAACATAGACTAACAAAAGAATAACACCTCTTTTGGTAGGAATGCGGAACAGAGTGCTTTCAAAAGTGTCCTCCCCACCAAGGGTGTAAATGGTCCTTTGCAGTTGATAAAACCACAATAACGGTGCCCTGCGGAGACCGTTCATGGCTTTGAAAAGTAAGCAAACAACTCTTTCTCAGAGTGACTCTACACTCTAACGTGAGCAACTCCTTGCTCCGCTACCACGTGAAATTTATCCACACTAAGATCCCCTGGAATCTAGAAAACCTAAACTCAACAAGAAACCCTCAAGTGAGATCAAACCTAGTTCCTCTCGTGTCCAAACGACACAAAAAAACAACTAGACCCGTTTCACCAGCAAACAACCCTTTCGCACAAGCTATTTTCGCTGAGCCAGTAAACTCCAACTGTCGCTCTTGAGACTTCGTGGCCTTGAGCCAAACAACCGTTCAAACTAGACGAAGAAACCATCAGGTTTCTTCAGCTCGCTCAAAAACTCTACTCAAGTGTCAAAAACATGACCAAAACGTCATGCAACTATGCAAGTTAAAATCAAGTCACAACTTCGGTCCAAAAACCTAAGTGAAAACTCAAGTCAGAAAACCTAAATCCCAAGACTACGAAATCAACTCACTACAACGCAACCCGGAGTAAAAACTCCCCAGGTATCAACTATACAATTCCACACTTCAGGACAGGAATGCCAACTTCATACTTGTAAACAATCTTGTAGTGCGACAACCACCGCTCTGAGATGATCTGACAGGTGGCTCCACTGTCCACAAGCCATCTTCTCTTAGGATCTCCTGCCGCTATAGACTGAAATTTCTCTCCAAGATTGATTTCATCTACGCGGTGCTGTTCACTACCAACTCTCTCAAACACGAGCTTGAGGCTGCCACAGTCATTGGCTTCCCACGCACACACATAGTCATCTCATTGATCTGGTTGACAGACCCACTTGGATCTTCACCTTCAGGTTCAGGATGCTCCACATCATCACCCTCAGGCTCATTCTCATCTTCATAGTCTTCATCCTGCTCCTCGTCTTCTTCTTCGCCTTCAACATTTCGAAACTTGCCTCTTCCTTTAGTCCTTCTTCCACCTTTTCCCCTACCTTTGCCTCTTCCCAGACTTGGTAGGCTGCCCCTTGGCTTTTGGTTTAGCCATTGGCTTCTTGTCAGGATGTTTCTCCCAGCAATCTTTTGCTGTTTACCCTTCTTGCCACAATGGCTGCACTTCTTGGGTTCTGGACAATTCTCAGCCAAATGACCCTTCTTTCCACAGTTGAAGCACGTCTTGTCCTTCAAGTCTGCTTTAGCTGCCATCGGCTGGGCAAGATGCAAGGATCCTAGGTCACCATGAACTCGAGTTCTGATGTAGTAGTCCTGGACTCCTGTTTTCAACTGTTGCACGGTCACAGCATTCTGATGTAGCTGGAGAAACTCTTGGACCTTACTTGGTAGATTTCGAAGATACAGCAAAAACTGGTCTCCTTCACTGATCCTCACATCACCCAACTGGTGTACAATCACAGAGGCATCAAGCATGGCATGAAAGGATTGCATCTCTGACTCAACTTCACGGATGATGTCCAAAAGATGTTCTGTTCTCTTCACTCGGAACTTCATACACAACTCTCGGTAACTCAAGGCTTCCGTCCTTGACATCAAAGAAAACTCCTTTCGAATCAGCCGAAGAAGTTCGAATCAGTTGGATTCTGTGATTCCTGTTCCGGCAATCCGAGATTGGATGAGATTCTCTATCTTGCTGTAACCCATGAAGTGTTGTTGAATGATGTGTTTTTTTTTGGACCTTGCTGCGCTCGTTGTAACAACAGCGGCAGTCATGAAGATATGCTAACTAGTCACCGGTTGATAACTCGATCGCACAGATTGGTCAGAGAACCAAGGAGGAACACCAAAAAGGCAAACCACACAAACAACCAAACCCCAACAACCGAAACCAACCAACAAAATCAGACCAATCTACGAACTGTGAGACGGGTGAAACGCGTTCGCTCTCACTACCTGGTGCATAGCTCAAAACCCCGGCTCTCACAACCTCTTCAGCAGCTCGTAGAATACCATACTTCCATTCATTCGGATCTTGTGGCCTACCATTGCCACGACGTGCATAATGAGAGTCACATAGCAGAAGTAACATTCATTGAAATCACGGCCAGTAGCAATGCAGAGAGAAGCCATGCATGCCCTTCCGGTAAAGAAGCCAAGCACGCCAGTACTCATGTCAGTGACGTCAGTGAGAACCCCACTGATTCTGAAAGGGCCAGGATTGTAATTGAATATTACTTGCCTCCTTCCACGGCAAGTGAGGCAGCCATGCAGGCTTGCCACAGGGTGTTGTCTACCCCGCCAGGGCATTGTTCTCACCCTGCTTTCTCTTCTTCCGTCCCCTCATAGATGCATCAAGCGGAGTGCGAGTTTGTGGAGGGGAAATGACTTGTTGTTCCTCGCCGATTTGTACATACATGGCACGGGTAAGCTTCTATTCACCAGGTAACACTAATGGTGGGCCAGGTCTGCACGATTGCCAAATGAGGCAGTTGGAAACAACACATCAAAGAAAAACAAATAAACCATCCACGGAGGGAAGACAAAGGCTGACGTCAGCAAAGAGGGCTGGGGTGATTGTGCCAAAGTGGGCAACAAATGGGAAAGATGGCTTTGGTGAAACCGCAAGGTAGCATCTATGCGAGAAGAGCCATTGTGGGTCAAGATCCTCCCACATGGTTCTGACATCGCACTTTCTTCTCAGATGATGAAAGTCGTAGCCAGCAAACTTGCGTAGATTGTCAGTCCGCATCATAGAGACCTCCGGCTAGACTATTGGTAGGCCATAAACCCCTGCGTACCAATAATCCTCCAAAGACAGATCATTGGGTAGAAAAACTGAGAGTTGCAACTTTTCCGCTCTAGTCATTCCCCAGGAGGCAGCACCTTTCTGCCTGAATACGTCAGCAATGACACTTTCTTTCAACGTAGGCAGCGTAGCGAGATACTACTCAACTGGCAACTGTGCCCAGTCAACTTTAATGGTGCCTATTGGCAAACAGATGTTGCTCTCCGAGGAGCCATCACAATAATTGCCAACCTTGAACTCCATACGTCGGTTTGTCCGTACCTCCTGCCATTGCTTCAGAATGTCCACTGGAGCCACTTTCTAGTCCACTAAGACAGTTTCTTTGCACAATAACTATTCTCCTTCTATTGCAGCTGTTGCAACACTAGGACCTTGTAGGCTGAAAACCAGACCTGTAAGGTATCTGCACAACAAGTACCTCCAATCGAGTCACTGAGCTCGTGCTAGAAGTCGATGGTTTCTCTCTGGTAGCATCGTATCGGAACGGTGAGTGCAGTAATTCCTGATAAATCGGTTGTATCCAATAATTGGAGACAAAGCAAGTGCACTGCATTCAGAACAGGCAAGCAACAAAGCAGAGGAGGATGCTTTTTTTTCTGACAGCTGCTTGAAGGTCGTTGTCCGGGCGGTTGCCCTTCAGTGGTTTTGCTGTACGTAGGAATTAAGGTAACTCGCTTGGTACCTTTAGGCTTCTACATAGTGGACGCTCCCTGGAGCGGTACTCTTTCCACCACAAAGAACGTGCAAAGGTCTATGTCCAATGTGGCCTGCGAAGGTTCCCACATGAAGGATTTCGGTGGTGTTGGACTGGTTGACAGAAACCACCTTATACCTTCTCCCTTTTGAGGGTGTGGTCCCAACGCAGCACACTCGATTCTTGGTAGACCTTACTGTGGCTTGACTGTATATTAAGCGGAGGTACTTGTGCGGGAACCTCCACCGCTGGGTGACCCAGTCGATAGCGATTCCACCCCATCCCAACCCCCACACTACGTGTAGGAAGAAGTGACGGAGGTTCAGGTTACTCCAGACACCGTGACTACTCAGGCATTCATCGCATACCGGATACCAGACGCAGTCGTACTCCTCCTCCAGACCGCTTACGTCCTATTCGAATGCATTCTGACCCACCACCGACTGAGTCATCTTCCCAGCAGCGGCTTCGCCGGCTCTAGTTCCTTCCTCCACGCACAGTAAATGCCCGCTTTGATGTAGAACCGGTGAAAGGTAACCCTTCTTTACAGATCGTCATGAGCATGGGCAAAAGTCCAGCCAAAGGCTTCACAGGGAATGATATGACACTGGCTCAAGGTCAAGATATTCTTTTTCACCGTTGCACCCCAAAAGGGAAGGATTTTGCCCCTAAAGAGAAAAGAAAGGCAACAATAAGAACAAGGATAAAGGAGGCTATGAAGGCAAGGACACAGAACCACAAAGGTTGACTAAACCAGCTCGCCTCCATTTAGGTTGGTTCTGGGACAATCTTTCGCATCCTTCTCTGCCTTATTTGTACATCTCTGGTGGCAACAGACTCATTTTAGCAGGAAGAACATCATTGGACCAAGTCTAGAGCGAGATATTCTAGGACTTGGCACAAGATAGCTTTGACACAGACCTGGTGCACTCTTCATGTTATCTGTAGCCATTTTAGTTCAAGTCTATGGCTCAAGTTTCTTTCAGTTCAAGGGTCCGGTGGTGGAATTCCACGAAAAGTGGTTAGTACAAAGACTTCAGGTCTGAAATGGAAGTAGAGCGGCCCCCTGTGCCTTCTTTCTCCTGTGTTTTTAATCGTTTCTAGCTCCACCATTTAGGTTGATTGGATTTAATTTTTCCATTTTTAATCCTCCTTCCTTTATCCTTTCTAGCTCGCCACCATTTAGGTTGGTCCTAGATTGGATTAAATTTTCCCGTTTAACCCTCTCTTCTTGATTCTTTCTAGCTTGCCACCATTTAGGATTGAATTTTTTCTGTTTAATCCTCCCTCCTTGATCCTTTCTGGCTCGCCACCATTTAGGTTGGTCCTGGATTGGATTCATTCTTTCATCCTACCCTTTAAA
>DF242208.1:47418-61270 GCA_000507305.1 Breviolum minutum Mf 1.05b.01 | reverse complement strand
GGTTTGCTGGAGAAGTGATTTGGACGTAGTTGTGCCTTGGGGTTCAACGAAACTTGTTTGGGTTTTGTGTTTTCGCAGCGAGGCGCGCCGTCATGACCGCTTTCCCGAATGAAGGGCGATAATGCAAGAAAGTGACCTGGGTTCATAACCTACCATGTTGATGAATGAGGTGAAAAGGGGCGCCGCCATGGCCTCTTTCCCAAACACAGTGGTCGTCTAGCATAATGCGAAAATCAGCCTGAGATAAACTGGTATTGGCATTTCCTTGAAAAATTCCTTCGAAAGGGTGTCGACTGTGTGGCACTTAGTCTCAATCTAGGAAGAAGGTGTTCAAGATGGGCTGGGAAGAAAAGAGTTGTCAACATAGATTTCTCAAACCTAAAGTTGGAATTCTTTTCACCAAGTCTCTGAGCATACTCGTCGCAGATTTTTTAAAAATGTTCTTTAGGGAATTGCAATATCTTCCTACCTGTGCTCTCGACGGTTGCCAACTAGCCCTTGATCTAACCGTCCGAGGAACAGGCCACCTTCACCCACTCGCCGCGAGACTGCAACGTGGTTGCCGTTGTTTTCATTTGCTTTCGAATTTGTTCCGCTTGGAACTTGCCATGGATAGATCCAAAGTGATCTCTTTATCTCTGTTCTCCGGGTTGCTGCAATGGAAAGATCCAAAGTACTCTCTGATCCAAGTTAGAAGAGAGCTGGGGCCCTTCAGGAAGACCTCCTTTGGCCTTCTCGAAGTCCGCTGGATTCCTTGCTGGCTGGGTTCCTACTTCTCTTCCTCATTCTTGATGACTTTCATCCCGCCCATCCTCGGATCTCCTCGCTTTTGTCGGTTTACTGGCTCCACTCCGACACCTCTTGGTGCTCCTCCTTGTTGTCTGGCTGTCTCACTACATCCTGGAGAAGAACCACTGAGAGGATTTTGAGGTGGCTGCGACGCTTTCCAACTAACAGGCTACTGCTCTTCAATTATCACTGCGTCGATTGCGTTGAGTACCCGTACCAATGCACTCTCCGTCTGTGGTATTTCGAAATCCCCATAACAATCGTGCAACGGACGGGTACGGCGCGATTAATCGACTGTACCCGCAGGTTCTCGATTTTTGACCCAACTCGACCTCGGCGTTAATTAGTTTGTTTGCATTGTTGTTTAAATTTGTTGAATGTTTTTGCAATTAAGTTGAAAAGGTTAGGAAGTCCGTCTTTTCACCTATTCCGCTGACTGAAGGGCTCCGCCCGCGACCTTCATGGCACGCAAGCAGCGCACATCAAAAAAATAAGGACTATTGATGCCGAGTATGAGACACTAGCTTCCCTCTTAGCCTTCTTCTTTCATTCTGTTTCTTGCACTCTAATTCTTCACTTGGTCCTTTCACTCTTCTTTCACTTTCAGTACCTTGTGCTTAGATCTTTATTTTTGCCTTTTCTTGGATTCTCCTGTTCTTTCTGTGTGTGCTTCCGCCTGTTGGGTCCGTTCTGTATGCAGCCAACTGGCAGTAAGTCTCCTTCTGCTTTTACATTGCCATTAGTATCAAGTCTTAACGGTCATAGTGTCTCTTGTTTTGTGAAAAGGTTTTGCATTAATTCGTAAAAGACCAAAGACCTAACAAACCCAACACAAACAAGCAACAAAAACACACCTTCCCAAAAGAAGAAGGCATCCACTAAACTAAGTCGAACACTGAAACTACGCTTTCAGAACTCATCGAACCCTCGGAGCACTCAGAACCTCTTCACGACGACATAGTAAAAGAGTTTGAAGGGACCCGCCGATGGTTGGACTTACACGAAGGCCAAAGTCCAAAGTTTGATCAGCAGCTTGCTTGAATTTCGACAGAGTGCAGGCCCACTAGGACGGGAGAACGCGAAAGTGATTTCTTCTAAATGCAACTGCTCTTTTCCCTTCTCGGATTGTTGGTGGTTGGTTGTTTTTGGTTGGTTGTTGTTGGTTGTTTGTTGTTCGTTGTATGTTGTTGGTTGTTTGTCACTTGCTGGTTGTTTGTCGTTGGTTTGTTGGTTGTTGTTGGTTGTTGTTGGTTGTTTGTTGTTGGTTGTTTGTTGTTCGTTGTATGTTGTTGGTTGTGTGTTGGTGGTTGTTGGTTGTTTGTTCTTGGTTGTTGGTTGTTTGTTGTTTGTTGTTTTTTCTTGGTTGTTTGTTGTCGTCTTTGACTCTCTCGATCGCGGAGCCTAATTTGTTTTCGATTTGTTTGATTTATTCGTGTTTCTTTGGTCTGGCCATTGAAACTGAATGTTTTTGTATTGTCTCGTTTCGTGTAGGATCAGCTGACTGAAAGGCGAACGACCCGGGACACGTATCCTAGCAGCTCACAGACAAAAAAAATTCTTTGTCCTGTCTGCTTAAGTTTTTGAGTGTTTGAACACGGCATGCTGTTGGTGTCCAATACGGACATGCACACATTCGGAATTTACTGTATCTTGGCAAGGACCATGTGACTTTCGCGTCGAGTGGCCAGCAAACAAAAAATCTCTATTTGTATTTTGCCATTTTCTGTTTGGTGCGTGTTTTGTGTTTTGCTGGTTTATTGGGTTTTATTGTTTCTTGATGGCTTGGTGGAACTTTTGTGCATTTTGAAGTGTATGCAGCTTGTACTGGTTCTTTTGTTTTTTGGACGTTTTCAGATCCCATCTCTCTGTGCCGCCGCTGAGAAAAACAAAAAGGCATTACATTTCACGATTGATGGGTTTTTGCACTTTCCACCTTAGACTCCGACGAGTTACGCGTTGATTATTTTTGGGATTCGCTGTACATCTTCAAAAAATTGTTGGTAAAAAGTGGAAACAAAGTCTTTCATCATTGGTAGGGTTTTTGGGTGTAAAAAATAAATAAGATGCTTTTGGGTTCGAACCATCAACATGAACAAAGGCAGTTTACCAATAAAAACAGCAAAATCTGTTTATTTTCGAGATCCTCTCATCAAAAAAAAATGGTCACGTTTAGAATCCCAACTAAATTCTCCGATTCTTGCCCACATTCCAGTCTAATGTTATTGATCTCTATTTGATGGTTTTTCCAGTTCGGCTTGGATTTGCATGTTGTTTCACCTGCAATGTCCTCACTGAACAGAGTTTAGTTTAGTTGTTGTTTGTGTTTTTTTGGTTCCTTTCACAAGGGGACGTTTGGACTCCCCCTTA
Organism: Breviolum minutum Mf 1.05b.01; assembly: GCA_000507305.1. NCBI lineage: Eukaryota > Dinophyceae > Suessiales > Symbiodiniaceae > Breviolum > Breviolum minutum. The sequence goes on along the minus strand of DF242208.1, from coordinate 58,114 downwards.
CTGGGCATGCTGAATTTCAATTGTGTTGCGCAATTTCTGAGATAACGCATCAGGGAACATCTTCTTGTCATGTGAATTCCAAATCTTTCCATTTGCCACAAATGTGTTTTTCTGGAACCCTTCGCTTTTGTCTTTCCAAGAATTTCAATTAAGTTTTGTTTACTTTTTCAGAATGTGTTTGTTGTTTTTTTGTGATGTTTATCAACCGTCTATCTATGTTTCTCTATGCATATTATTGTTTATCTACGCTCTTTTGAAATGTCCAATTTGTGTTCATTTGTATATGTTTCCTGAAACTTATGTTTTTCAAATGCTCTTATTAATCAATGTTTCTGTATATTAACATATGTTTGCATATATTCTAATGTGTTGTCACTTGTATCAACATGCTTGTTTATCTTGATACGTTGGGATAGCAATCAGTTGTCATTGCCCATGTCAACCCTTTGAATTTGATGTTGGCTCAGGGGTTAGCCTCAAAGAGGCTGTTGGGATCGCCCACAAGATGGCGAACGGTTCCTTGTTTTGAAATCGACGAGAGCGTGTGTGGATGTCAGATGTCTAACAGAGTCTAACAGTGAGAGTTGAATCATCCGAAATCTGAGGCGGCAAAATTATGGTACGAAAGGAGCTCGTGCTGCTTTCGCTCTGCCTTGCCACCGGCTACCAAATGTCCTACGAGGACGGGTCCCGTATCTTCCCGTGGCCGGTCTCGTGTCGTCCTGTGACGCTGCATTTTCATCATCGGCCAGGCTGGAGACCTTTTCGAGAACAACGTCAAAGACGATGAGTTTGGGAAAGTAGTAAGTATCTCCGGTGTCTTGGAAACGATTTAAAGTTTTTAAAGGGGACCTTGAGAAGTTCCATTGGTTTCGTTGGCCCCAAAACTCTTAGGTGACGTACTGATAGTTGGAGCGCCGGGTGAAGATCAAGATGGCGAAGATGCGGGTGCAGTATATGTCTACAAGCTGTCGGCCTCTCATGTTTAGTATGGTTAGTGTCAAGAGGATTCAAGTTTGAAGTGGACTAGCTTATGATGTTTTTTCTTGGTGTTTTTGCGAGGACAACAAATGTTTGGACTTTAGATGCTCGGATTATACCTTCCGACATTGCGGCTGGTGACCGATTCGGCAACGCCGTCAAGGTGACAGGCGGGGAAAAAGCGGTGTTTGATTTGATGAAGTTGAGCAATGTTCATCAGTGCTGTAGAATAAGGATATGTGAAAATGCATTAAACATGTTGATTTTGGATGAAGAGACCAGAGATGACTGATGACTGAAAGTGGAGGCAACCACATCATAGTTGGAGCAGATGGCCATGACGATGGCGGTCTCGCTGATACAGGGTTGGGCATCTCAATGAAGTTGGTCTACATGTGATTCACAAAACCAGATTTGATTGCAGGGCTGAAAATTGAAATTTCTGAATCCAAACCTTAGTCTGCCATCGGATGAACTCATTTGAACCAACAAGTTTTGTGACACTCAAATGGTTGAAAAACACTTGGTTTCCCAAAACATTCTTGATGTCACAAGCATTGTGACTCCTGTTGGATATTCAGGTCAGCTTATATCTTCAGAAAGGATGCTGATTCCTGGGTAGAGGAGGTGCGCACGGTGCTTTTGATAAAATTTTCTGTTGGAAACTTGGACAACTTGTCCGATCCCATATTTAAACAGTGGTACCAGACATTGACAGTTGAAAGGGTTGGAGCTAGGCGTCACATCAAACTGCATCATCTCTCAGTTTTGTCTTGTGTACATGGCTTTTACCTTCCTACGAACAATGTAAGTTGATGATAGTTCTTTGTTTTTTTGGTTTCGCCTTTTTTTGTTTCAAAATTTCAATGGCCACCCTAAACCACACAACCAACCAATTGTTTTTGCAACACAACATAATAAAACAGTAAAACACATGATGCCACTGGATGAGTCGATGTGGAGGCAAAATTGCTGGGTAACGACACCATGGCCGGGGACAAGTTTGGCATCTCTGTTGGTATCAGTGAGAGCTATGCAGTGGTGGCAAGCCTCAGAGAGGGAACTCTGACAATTCCAGTGACCTCTTTTTGTACTAATCTTTTTTTGGATGAATTTTTTTGGGGCCATCATACAGCATCCGCATTTGCAAGGTTGGAGCTGATTGGCATACAGGTCCTGCTGGAGTAGGAAGTGGTGCGCTCCCCAAGTTTTTCTTTTGCATTTGCCCAAACCGCATAAACTCTGAAACCGTTTTGTATATTCACAAAATTCGCTGATTTGCCACCGTTTGATTGACATGACTTTCGCCCCAGGTGCTGCATATGTCTTTTACTTGGATGGCTCTGATGGCACATGGAAACAGGAAGCCCAACTGTTGGCCAGCGATGCGGAATCCTTGGATCGCTTCGGTGGAACCATTGACATCTCGGACACCACCGTCACTTGGAGGAAAAAATTAACGAAGCAAACGCAAGAAAAGATCGGCTTCAAAGCTTTCTGGGTGGATGAACGTGAAGATTTATGATTACTTACATCTGAAGCTACATAAGATTTATTGAAAGCTATAGAAGCTACTGTGAATTTCTGGGAGGAGTTAATTTTTGTGTGTCTCTTTTTGAAAAGAGACTTGGGTCACAGCTGGTGTGATAAAATCCAGGAAAAACCTAAAAACCTGCTGTATCAGGTGATTGTAGGAGCTCTTGAATCTGAAGAAAATGGAGCTGCTTACATCTTTCAGAGGACTGCGATTGCATGTTCGACGTGGAAGTGAAACGCAGGCTGTGCTGTCATGCCTACTTTCTGCAGCCGGAGATCATGAATCATTTCTATTTTTGTATGTCGACTTCATGGAACCAAGTGGATTGAGAGTAAAGCAACGACTCGTGCACCTTTGGGAATGTGTCTCTGTGTTTTGACTTGCATCTTTTTCCATGGGTTCAAGTCTTTGTCAAGGCCTGTCGAACTCATTGGAATATGTGAAAATTCCGCAACAGACACAATGACATAGAACAAATATGTTTGTATTTTTAGATTTTTTCCTTGAGTCAACTGGTACAGCAGACATGAATAGCAAATTTGGAAGTGTTTCAAGCAAGGCCTCTGCGAACAAACTTTGAAAAAGAAGCCGTCTTTTAGATTTTTCAATAGACTTTCCTCCTCTGAAGGGCGTGGCTGCCAGGCTCCACCAAATTTCATGGTAAAAAAAACAGAAGGAGAGATGGAGACTTTCCCAAGGGAACAGTGGAACAGTTTTTAGCGGAAAGTAAGGATAAGAAGCACATGGCCAGCCGTGGGGAGCCATGGCGCATGTGTGGATCTTTGGGCGAGAGCCCTATCCACTCGCCCCAGTAGTGCTGCTTTCAGATGAAAAATGTAAGCTGGCCCAATCGGCGGCGAATCTTTGCATGGAGATGTCGCAACATGGACTACAGGAGATCCGTGAAGATTACCCGGAGCAAGTAGGAGAAGCATTGAAGTGTGAGGACGATCTGGCAGGTTTGAGCTGGGTCATGGTGTCCTTGAACAACCTTCATGCCATTGGCGTTGGAAGCAGGAAACTCAGGTATCACCGTGCGTCACGACTTGGGTTAGCCCTTGCCTTTTGTGCTGAAAGAAGAGTTCAAGTTAGTCCAGAGAGGCTTTGCCTTTGGCAATTGGTCGAAGATTTCAAGAAGGCCAAAGTTTTAGGACTTCAGAATGTCCAGGAAGTCGAGCAAGAGGCCGACACAGCAGAGGCACAGGACAGAGATTTAGATGAAGGTCCACCTGTGGAAGAGTTTGTGGAAGTCGAGGTTGATGTCGATGTCTCCGTTGAAACTGGTGCCATGGCCAAAGATCCCTGGTATGAGCTTCCGATGTGGGCAAGTTGCCATGCTACTGGATCGCTGCCATTGACTATGTCAGAGGTGGAGGATGTGAGATTGCGAGGAAATGGTTTCTCGCGGCAGGAGGTGCATGAAATCATAGCCCGCAGTGAGCAGAACATGTTGGACCTCTTGAAACGCGAGAAGGAGGAGACATTTGACCCAGCAAGAGCACAAAGTCGTATCAATCTCACCTACGGCCGTCCTTGGTCGAGAGTGGTGGCCGGGGCTCCTGATACAGTCAGGGAAAAATTGGTTGGATGTGGTCTCCAAAGCTGTCATTTGGAAATCGATGAGAGACGGTTGGGTCTCCTGACAAGAAAACCTGTACCGTTCTTCAGGTTTACAAGGACAGATGGTAGCGTACTATGTTATCGTCCGGGTCCGACTGATGGTATCTTTGAAGAAGTTGGTCCCGAGCACCAGGAGGAGGACAGGGTTTTTGGTAGAAAAGGCCTTGAGAACTGATCATCTATTTGCAAGAGAAATAAAACCACAGATATGATATAAGTTCATGCAATTTTCATCTTTAGCACAGGTGAAACAAAGTGAAACTGAAGATAGGGAAGATAAAATGACCAATTCGTGATAAAGCGATTCGTGATAAAGATACCGAAAAGGGAAAATAACGCCGGTCTCATTTGATTTGAGTCAAAGGCACCTGTTTCATTTTGCAGGAAAGACATCCTTCCCATCATGACAGCCGGGACAACCTGGAGATGTTCAAAGCTTTTTGCGCCTTGCTTCGGAGCGATCGATCTGTCCCTTCTAGCTCTAGCGCCACCTCCAGAGGACAGCTGACAGCTTCAAAACAAAAAATCACTTTGAAATCCAGATCAGTTTTGCGTGGTTAAAGGGTTGAACGGTTAAACATTCGGACTGACTGGGACTTGGAATTCTTGCAAATGAGAGTCTGATGATTGATATGGAAGCGTAATGATTTACATGAGCAATTGCTTGAGAGCTGTTGGTTAAGATTTGAACGAGTAGCTACTTTCAATTTGCTACATGTTTGCCATCTAAGCGCAAACTACTGCACCTTGAGGTTTACATGAGATGTTGATTCTGCAACTTACAGCCAAGTTGCTTTTGAGCTTCATTTTGAAACACTCACTGCAATAGTGTCCAGTCTTGACCCTAAATTTCGAAATGGATTGTCAAACTCATTTGTGAAGATTTGAGCTTTAGATTTCTTGTGAGTTGTTGAGACTTGTTGAGAATGGGTATACATGTCCTGTAGAATCTTGAAACTGCAAAATGCATAAGACCTGCACACATGACACATGAATCAAGCGCATTTGTGCTGCAATACTTGTTGGCAAAGACGTGCCAAATACTTAGATGATGCCGGAGCCTGCAGATGAGAATGTAAGCCAGATGCGAACCATCTCATGAAATTCACATTTTTTTGTTGGCTTCCATAGATCTCCTGCACCAAACCTCACAAGTATCAATTGCAAACCATGGCAAACCCCACAAGGAGCACAGGACTCACAAGTACTCATAGTGAATGAACATGCTGTTTACCTAAAATCAGAAGTACTCTTTGGAAAAATAGGTAAAACAATCCACTATAACGGAATTACAGTGTTTATGTGTGTGGAAAATGAGACTTCCCATCTAAGCATTTGAAATTACTGTAGTATATAAAAAGCATTAACAGACACTCCAAAACAATGACTACTCAATACTACTAGATCCTAAATACATTGTCTTAATACTTCTAAATTTCAGCCAATTCAGATTTACTTCACTACTTACTGGGGTTCTTACTTAAGATTCAGCCTAATCCTAATGAGATTTCAACTTGTCAGTTTTTCAGGGTTTGTGCGTTTGTCCCGCACATTTGTATGCAATGAGAGATTGAATTTGGTCCAGATATCACTTTTCTGGTACTATTTTGCCGTTTCCAAGTTTGGAATCCATTGACTTCATCAGTTTCAAAAGATTTGATCAGATGTTAATCATTCGTATTTATTGAGTGTCTCTACCTTCACTGTTTTCTTCCTCAAGTTCGTAATTTTGATTTTGGTCAGGAATTAGAGGATTTTGGACATTTCAATTCATTTCTTGAAACGAACTTTCCTTCAACCAGTCTTTGCAAACCTTTTTTTTGAAAGAGCAAGCACTTGGTCCATGTCAGGAAGGCGAAGCCGTAGTAGAGGGCATGACAGAGGTAGAAGCAGTTCTGGCAGATGGAAACTTGACATTTTGAGGGTCCAGAAGGCAAAAAAAGACGTCAAGAAACTTCTTTGGAAATCATTCGAAATTCAGCAAATTTGCAGAACATACTCAAAATTTAGATGAGGACTCATGAAAACAGTGCTTGATTGGACATTAAAGCTTCAATACAGCAGCTAGTTGTTGTATCACACTTTGACCTCCACTAGGAAGTGATGGCCCTCTGCAACTCCCTTTTCTTGTGAGCAGTTTATCACTCATTGTTTTCACGGGGTGGCGACACTAATTTTTGCAAGGTCAATTCAAAACAGTCAAACGGCATCAGCCTCCAATAGAAGTGTTTTTTTTGAGTCCTTCATGTGTCACCTCATATTCCATATTCACCCATATTCACCCATTTTCACCCATATTCACCCATATTCACCCATATTCACCCATGTCGCTACTAGTCTTGAACTGAGGACATCCGGGTCCATGAGATCAAGAGAGGGTGAGACTCCTTGGGGCTGGAAGTGGGATGACCGCTGGCACGGCCGTGGCCAGGAAAAGTCGGAGTCCGAAGAATGGATTGACGTTAAAGTGGAAGACGAGGATGGATGGGAATCCTGGTCCAATTCCAGATCTTGGGAGCGAAGCTCACAGAGTCGAAACAACAAGTACCTTGAGAAATCGAAAGGATCACCTGAGCACTTGCAGAGCCTTTGCACAGAGCTCACGCAGGAGTTGGGTGACACTACGGACACTCCACGCTTGCAGAGCTTTCAACGTAGGCTTTTGCGCGAGGCTGTTCAACACAATTGCTGGCGAATTCGTGACTTGGATCCATCAGTCTGTTATCTCGCGGAGTGGCACTATGCCCACTTGATTGAAGACATTCCCCTCAACGATCAACGCCTACGTGGTGGTCATGCTGAAATTTCCGCCACATTTCGACACGGACCTCACAAGGGTCAACCGGTGCAAACGTTGATCAACGATTTAAGCACGGGGAAATGCAAGGCGAATCTCTTGGCTCCATTAGTGGCGGTGAAATTTGCTGGTTTTTTGTTGGTGGTTTGTGGAAATCGCAGGTGGTACGCCGTCAGAAGCCCAGTTGGTGGCAATTTTGAACTTGAAACGAATCATTCAAGGCACATACTGATGAGTCATTTCCGCCTCAATAGGCCATGTTCCAAAACTGTAGAATTTAACATCTAAATCTTTCGAACGTGAGGCTAAAAGAGTGTCATTCTCGCAGCAAATTTCTCGACCTAAGGTGCGGGAGTTCGCCAAGAAGATGCCGCCGTGGCGGAACAAAGCATCTGAGTACGTGCGGGTCATCGTGCACGATTTCCCGAGGCTACGGGACATCCAGAACGACCAGCAACGAACGGTGTTTACGCTCAAGGTCATCGAAGCAATTGATACCGAAAACCTTGGCACCAGTGCAAAGTTTCACTGAAGCTTCCTGCTTCCGAGCATAGCTTGTGATCAAGGCAACTTTTCTGGTGTAGATGATGTAGATCCTTCCTTTGATCCAAAGATATGTGCATGGGATGTCTCACGAGAAGACAGGCCAGATACTTGGCCGACAACGACAGCGATGTGTGGTGAAATGCCGTGTCTGTGTGCACTATTGGGAAATAGAATCTGGTGATGTGCACTGGATTTGCTGGAATTGCCATGAACCATTGCTATTGAATTATCATGAATCATTCATTACCATGTTTGCTTCCCGCTTTTGTGGAGATCCATCAAGTCTCTTTTTTCTGCGGAGGAGTGAAGTGAACGGCGTTGCTATTTGGAACGAGGTAGTGAAATGGGTTGCAGATGCAGATAGCAACAGCACTGATACTGATCGGCCACTTGGCCCTGCACGATTCTGCACTGGTGCAGGCCTTTTTTTTGCAGTTTTTTTTTGTATGCTGTACATGTGCATAATATTAACAAAATATCATTGATATACGTAACATATACGTATTTATTTACATACACATATTGTTTTGCGAATGTTCCTCACTATTTTCCATGCTGTTTGCAACTTGATGACGAAGTGCAATCTGACAGTTTTTTGCATCACTAAGGTTCGGGAGTGCTGTGGCTGTGCTGCGGCCCTAGCTACAAGGGCTGTGAAACCATAGAGATTTGAGTTTTTCGTCCATGAGTACATGCATATACATATTCAAATGAGGATGTCACACGAATTTGCCCTGTAGGGGTGTTTTTCCATTGCCCTTGATTGGGTTTGGTTTTTGCTGAGTGTTTCTTCGTTGATTCCCAGACAACAAATCACAACCATCAGAGATATGACTCATATGACATAAATGAATGAAATATGATTGAATTCTCAGTGGATTCTATGGAATTCTCCCTTTTGCCTCAGGTCAGGCGATACAGCAGTGGTGGGAGCTTTCTGGGATGATGGAGTGAAAGTTAATGTGCCTGGGTTTTGCAACGTTGTTGAAAGGCTCGGAATTCAATGACTAGTTTTGCAAACATGTTACTATTGAAAAAATATCAGTTTTGCCAAGTCAGCAACTTGAAGCCAGCATTTGCTTGGAATTTTGATGGATTTCTGTAAATTTCCGTGATTTTTTGCTTGCTTGTAAGGGTGGTGCTGCATACATCTACACCTGGAGCTTTGGCACAAAGAGATCGTGCAGAGGTTTCAAATGAAGAGACGACCTGATGCAGAGTTGAATGTTTCCAAGGAATACTTCTGCTTGGAGTAGCGGCACCAAAATCTATGCACCGGATGGTGCAACCGAGGACTGCACAGTCCCAGGTCTTACATGTTTCAAACGTTCTGAATTCAAGAAACTCAAGCGATTGTGAACGTTTTGAAGATGGCTTGAGGAAGATCGCTTTGGTATCTCAGTGGATGTCTCAGGCAGGAATTGGCAAGAACAGCTTGATGTAGTTTGCTTTTTGGTTATCAACTTATCAACCTGTCGAAGTTTTTTTTCACGTAGGCAACACGCTGATTGTTGGTGCATACTTTGATAGCGACTCTGGACTTTGGAGTGGCCTTTTGGTGGCAAAGTTTCGAGCTGTCGAGCTGTTTCGCGACAGAAAGTTGTCGAGTTGTCGTTGAGTTGTTGTCACCGAGGTTCGGCATATATTTTTGCACGCTTATCCAATGATCAATGGTCATACCAGGACTTTCAACTTTTTTTTTGGGGGGTCCACCTGATGCTGTGAACATTGAAGGAATGTTAATATATAGAGTAGTGAACAGTTCAGAAATGTTCATAATACGTTGCTGGTTTGAACGATGAATTCGTTAGGGATCACAGGATGCTTTATGCCTTTGTGGTATCCACATGTTTCCATCTTTCAGACGGCAGGAGAAGCTTGGTTGGTCTCAATCAGCAGCTGCTCACTTCTTTGGACGAGGGGTCAGCATTTGGGATAGCTTCTTGGCCCAAAATGCCAATAGATTTAGTCGTAGATTTTTTCACGCTGAATACACAAGTCACAGACTGTTGTCCGTGCAATTCTTCAGAGTGCATCCAGCAATGTGTCTACAATGTACTCTCAATGTGCACTTCAAAATGATAGATTGTGTACAGTAGCAGTACATTTGAGCAACATTTTGTGCCTTTATGGACAAGAATACTTTTATGTACGACATTTTTTTGGTGTCGGATGCAAACATCGAGACAAAGTTTCTATTTCGAATTTTGTTTTGGCCCTTGCTGAGGAAACACAAGTTTTTGCAGTGTTTTGTCAAACATGAGCAACAAGTACCGGGAATAGCGCTTGTACGGGCAGGTAATGTTGGACCTTTTACCGCAGTAGTGGGTGCCCCTGGGGCCAACCGTAGCATTGTTCTGGAAGGAGGACATCTCCGGGCAAGAGAAACGGCATTGGAGCATTTTCACATCAGCTTGGGATCTCCTTCTCGTCTTCTCCTATATGCACACGTACCAGGTATATTTGTATGCAGCGGATGTGCATGCTCTTCATGTATTTGGCCTTTCCATCAGTTTCATTTTGAGCCTATCATAAGTTTCACTGCCACAGATTAGTCTCTTCGGTTTTGAATGATGATAGAGATGAAGTCTCCTCAAGCCAAATGTTTGCTTGTTTCCTGGAGGTTTTGTATGGCTTTGTGGGAATCTCGAAATTGTAGAGTTTCAAAACCACCCACCGTGCACCTGCTCACTGTGATCTTTGCAACTTGAAGAGGGTGCCATACTGCGCATATCCACTGCCTTCCCAGTAAACTCCAAGACAGGTCCTGTTTGATGCTGTAGCTTTTTGGTGCCCATAAAGTATTGTGACTTGCATGTGACTTACATAGCTTCTATCAACAGGACTTCCAACTACAAGCACTACAACCACCAAGACCACTTCCACTACTTCTACTAGAACTCTCACGATCACCACCTCAAGCTCTGTCTCTTCGAAGCTTTGGCTGCATTCGAGTGGAGTTTTGCAACATGGGAGCAGAGCCGTAGGGTTTTTCAGTGCAAGCTTGTCGTGGTTGCAAGCTGTGTTAAGGAGCACCACAGAATCCAGCACAAGCACCACTAGCAGCAGCACTTCTCTGACCTCAATCACTCAAACCAGCACTAGCCGCTTGGTGTCATCCAATCGAGATGTGGTGGGTGGTGCTGCTGCTGCAGCTGCTGCTGGTGATGGTGATGGTGGTGATGATGATGATGATGATGATGATGATGATGATG